>PVJI01004425.1:0-108620 GCA_004026765.1 Micronycteris hirsuta | reverse complement strand
CCTGACCACCTCGTTGCTAAACTATTGCAGTTGCCTCCTAAATTTTAACCAGCTTTTCTGTAATTGCTAAGGAACTGGTAAGTGAATTTCTAAAAAATTATATGCCACTCCTCAGAAATTTTCAGTAAAGATTAGTCTGGTGTTTAGAGCCCTCACTACCTTGGCTTTGTCCAGTTTGCTACCTAGTCATCACTACAATCCCTGCTTTGATCTGTGGGTGCCAGCCCTACCCCTTCACCCCCAATATGGCCGTCTTGTTTTGGCCCAAAAACCTATCCATTTTTTAAGGTCCATATCCAACTTTTCTTCCTTCATAAATGTTTTGAATGCATAATAAACCTCTCTTCAACTTTTAGAGTAACAAGTAATAATCATATAGCACCTATTATGGGCCAGGCATTGAGCAATTTTATATATGTTTAATTTTTTTATGTTTTATTTATTTATTTTTAGAGAGGGGAAGGGAGGGAGAGTACCATCAATGTGTGGTTGCCTCTCACATGCCCCTTACTGGGGACCTGGCCAGCAACCCAGGCATGTGCCCTGACTGGGAATCGAACTGGCGACCCTTTGGTTCACAGGCCTGCCCTCAATCACTGAGCTACACCTGCCGGGGCTAGATATGTTTAATTTTAAACTTAGAGAGTAGGTACTATTTCTGGTTTACAGCTGAGAGACCTGGCTCCAAGGCTAGATGTTTGACATGAGTTGGGATGCAAATCCAGCTCCTTCTGATGGCAAAATTTGTGTTCAGTCAAGGCACCAGCCATTTTGATATGTAAGATTATAGCCTTACATCATGGCTTAGCTATTTCAGTTGTATGTCTTGTTTGCAGCTAGGTTAGAAGTTCCTTGAGAACAGGGGATGTGTGAGTTCTTAAGAGCATTTCGATGAGGCCTTCCTGTAATATTACAGATTTTTATAACCACTCTGCCTCCTTTTTGTGTTAAAGTAGTCTCAAAAATGTTGTAAGTACAAGAAAGTTTGCAGACATGGCTGCATACTTGAATTAAGGGGAGACAGTAGAGCAGCTTTACGATTTGTCTCCCAAAGTATGGGATACGTACCCAACGAGACGTGCAAGCACAGAGTGAGAGAGCTGTTCCCTTTTCAGTCGGTTTTCAAATCTGATTGAAATTTGGGTACTTGTAAGTTTTAACTTTGGTAATTGTAAGTTTTTAACACCTTTCCAACTCAGGTTACTCTTTTAATAAAGAATTAGTAGGGTTTGATGTAGTCACAAGCCAAATTTGCATACAGTGGTATAAGACTGAAATTATGTAATAGTTTTGCCTTGGCTGGTGTGACTCAGTGGGTTGGGCATCATTTACAAACCCAAGGGTGGCCGGTTCGATTCCCAGTCAGGGCCCATGCCTGGGTTGTGGGCCAGGTCCCTGGTTGGGGGAATGGGGGAGGCAACTGCGCAATGTTTCTCTGGCACATCGATGTTTCTCTTCCTCCCTACATTCCCTTCTCTCTAAAACTAAACAAATACAATTTTTAAAAAACTAACTAACTTAAAATTAAATAACTAAAATTTAAAAATTAAAATTTTTTTCCATTGAATTACTGTTTTTGTTACCTTCTATTTCAAGTGATACATATTTTCCATTTATATTGTAATACAAGTTCCTTTTATAATAAATTTTATTAACTTTTTAAAAAGTCTTGATCTAAAGAAGAAATACTAAGAACATAGTAGCACAGGTGGCCTGTGAAGTTGGCACAGTTTGTGAAGGTGATATGCTAGTGTCTGAAGTTTGGGAAACACCGGCATAATGGAAAAAACCAGGCTTAGGAGTTTCACAAAGCTGGGCTCATTTTGGCCCTGTTTCTTTTTAGTCTTTAACCTTGGGCATGAACTTTCTTTTTGCCTCACTATTTTGATTTGTAAAGTGAATATAGCAATTCCTGCTTTTAAGGGTTGTTTGAGGATTGTCTTAAATAAGTACTAGTATACCATTCTAAATGGTAGTTTTTCATCATCATCATCATCTATTTTATTTTGTTTGTTTCTTTCCTCATTTAGTCAGTAAAAAATCTTTGATAGAATTTTAAAGATACAGTTTAATTCTATGGATTTCTTATCCTCATGCAAGTATTTAACTGCTCTGGGCCTTAGTTTCTTAGGGTATTAGTTTACTTGCATATTGGGAATAGTACAACACCGGCCTCATAGGATTGTTTGAGGACTAAATTAATTCATGAAATACCTGGGAGCATCCCTGATACTTGCAGTATTCCTATAAAGCTGTGAGCCATTAGCTATTACTATCATTATTAGTTATGTTCCTAAAATGTTGTTTATAAAACGAATACAGTAAGCCAAGTTATTTCCCTATTTTTTTTCCATAATTAAATTGGTACTCTTCCTACAAAGTGGAAAATTGAGCGTAAGACAATAACAAACTAGAATACAGAAAGTTTATTATCAAATATTTAATTTAAAACATCATAAAACACTCATAGGATAAAAACACTGAATCTTGAATTTCACACCAGATCTTGTTCGTTTGGAGCTAGATTTATAGGATGAGGTTTAGCAAATGACTTTATTGTTCCCAGGTAAATCCCCAGCACAAATTAATTTAAGTCATTATATTTTTGTTCAACATAACAATTCATATTTAAACATACATCTGTGTCGTTTTTTTTTTTAAAGGGGGCACATAGTTAATAATCTATGTCAGGTACTGTGGCAGAAATAGTTTTCAGAGGGTATTTTGTATATATAATTATATGTATCATGTATAATAGACTTTATGAAATTTGTATTCAGATAAATAGTATTTGTACTATAAAAGATTTAGATATAGAATCTAACCTTCTCATTTTGTTTAGGAAACTCGAGACATCTCAGTTAGCTATATTTACATAGCAAGCAGTTATCAAAACTTGATTCTGTGGCCTATCCACCAAAAATTAACAGCTCTTGTTTTATGATATAACAAACTCTTTTATAATACAATTTATATTAATTTACCTCTGGGCAAATAGGATCCCTTAGAAATGAAACAGTTGTTAAGAGCGTGGGTTTCAATCCAGGTTCTGTTACTTACTATGTATCCTTGAGCAAGCTTACCAAGGTGAAACAGTACCTACTTCTTACGGTGGTTAGAATGATATTAGTTAATATGTTACTGTGCTTGGAACAGTACCTGCCATGTATGTACACCATTTATGCTAGCTATTATCATAATCATTATTGTCATCATCCTCACTCTGTAGTAACACAGTAGTCCATAGCGCAAATTAAAACATCATAATAACAGTGGAATGAATGGGTTTCTCTTTATCACAAATAACAGAAATTTCTTAGGCCGGGGTTTGCTGCTGCCTGACCTCTGGTAAAGAAATGAACCAGAAATTATATCGCAGGTGCTTAAACCTGTCTAGTCTGATTCTACTCACTGACTGCAGACAGTTCATAGCTTCACTCTGTTCTATGTGTTTATGAAAAATCACGGGCTCCCAAGTCTTCCCACTAAAGGAGCAATAGAGGTAACATAGTGCAGTAGGTAAACACACATTCTGGAATCCTCAGCTTCCCCACTCACTTTGATTACGGGTGGGTTACTTCTCTGTGCTTTAGTTTTCTCTTCTTTAAAAGTGGTATAAGGGTCCCTTTCAGGGAGGAAAATTTCTGTTATGAACAACAGTGTGGTGATTGCAGTGCGGGGAGGTGGAGGTAGAGGAGCGTAAAGAGGGGTAAATGGTGATGGACAGAGACGAGACCTGGGTGGTGAACGCACAGCACAGGATATAGATGATGTGTTGTAGAATCGTGCACCTGAAACCTGTATGATTTGTTAGCCAGTGTCACCCCAATAAATTCAATTAAAAATTCATTATGAAGACTGAATGAGCTAGTTTATAAGTGCTTAAAATTATGTCTGGCCCAGTGTTTAAATGTTTAACTTTTATTATTATTTAAAATTTTTTATTAAGTAGGAGTTGCTGAGGCTCTAAAATAGTCAGTTAGGTCTCCAAGTAAGAAAACAGAAGGGTTTGAGTACTAGTAACTGGTTCCTTTTTGATTAGTACTCCTTAATCAAAAGTTAATATTTAATATGGCATATTGTAAGGAGATACATTGTAAACGTTGACTTTTCATATTGTTTTATGCATCTTGTTGGCTTAATCGGTTTGCTTGAGATAGTACCAGCTTATATATGCCTTTTGTCCAGACATAACTATAAATGGAGCTCCCTTGCACTCTTGCAAATGTCTCAGGTTGGATGTAAATTTTATGGTCACCCTAAGTATAGTTTACTGCCAGATTTATTTTACTAGACTCTCCCCATGCTCCAATATTTTCCAAAGACAAATATTACTATTTTAAGTTTTAGATGGTTTGTGGTATTTTTTAAAGTACTGTTGCATTTTTGTTGTTTTTTCTTTACCTTTAATCTGTGTTTAAGTCCTTTTTTTAAAGGTTTTTTTTTGTTAATATAGATAATACCAAAAATTATCTTAATTGGGAATTTGGGACTTTAATTGAACTACCAACAAACTTTATAGGCAGTCATATAATATTTCATATCAGAAAGTCCTTACATTTTGAGACTATCAGAGTGTTTTATTTGTTTAGGTAACTAATGACATTCTGATTATAAGCAATAAAATTTTTATTGGTTTATATATACTACTCTTATCATAGTAGACTGTCAGTGGGAGTGTATATTGTCCAAAGCAAGTAAATTTTATAGTTAAAGGATTAGGAGTCGGATATTACGAAGAGGGATCTCTTTAATTACCTGTACTATTCAGAAATTCAAGTCAAGAACATTAGAAACTTTAAAATAGTCCTCGAACCTCATTTATGTTGATTATCTAACCCAACACATTTCTTATGGTTCTGTTCTTTAGCAGGTAGAATGAAATCTGCCTTTTAAATATAATTAAGTTCTAGGTCCTTTAGCAGTAATCTATACCATTATAGTGTTAAATTTCCTTTTTACCAATACTTAGCAATATAGTGTTAAATATCATAGTATTTAGTAAGGGGGAAAGAATATATATATAATATAGTTGAACTTTTTCTGCTGAAAAATTATTGAATTGAAAAATATACCTCTTTCGAATTACTTGCTTGTAGTATAGAAATGGGATTAATTCTTATCCAATACTTATGCAGTATTTTGGTGCCTGATAGAGATAGTAAGGGCTTAAGAAAATCTGATATTGCTATTTTGCCCTAGTAGTTATGACAGCTTTTATCCATTTCTTATTTTTGAGGTGGTCTATAATGAATGTGTGCCACTTGTCAACATAAAAATGTATACAGTTTTTTATTTTACCTAAGGGTATTGTTGGGAAAGACTTGAAGAACTCATCCTTAACTGAGATAGATCAGTGGTTGATATGTGAAATGGAGGTAAGAAGGTATGATTGAAAGGAAGAAAAGAACTCAGGGGATGCCCATGTATTTACTTGTAAAAGTTAAGATAAAATCATAGCAGGAGAAAGCAAAGAAGCAATGTGGTCTTGGGAAGCAGGCTTGAAATCAAAGATCCTTTGAGTTGTGTAAGCCAAGCAATAAGCACGAAAGGTTTTGAAAGAGAAGGTAATGTAGTGAAAGTGAGTTGAGATATTTGCTCTAGTACAACTATGTATCTGGAGAGGATTGGTAAGATTACATTTCACTTCTGACCTGAGTTTAGTAAAGAAATTGGGGAGTGGAGTGGGTCACTAATAGCTAAAATCATTTAGGAATGAGAGTATGCTTCATGAATGCAGTAGTGGGTATTAGTTACCCACTTGCTTGTTGGACTCTAAGTATCTAAATTAAATTGTTTTTGTAACAAAGGAAGATACTAGAGGTTAGTGTGTCTACATAGTTTGTGTTGACAGCAGTGTTTGAAAGAAAATTAAGTCATGCTGAAATGGCTTCGATGTGTGAGGCCTCTCCAGAAAGTATCCACCCATGTAATATGAAAAATAGAAGCATTTATTGAAGAAGATACAAGAAATATTGTACATAGGACAATGACGCCTCTGTCCCCTTCAGAGTAGGCACCTTGGGGCCTCACAATAGTTCTCTCTAATTCATCTCCAGTTATGACCTTCTTGAGGAAATCTGGTTCATTGGTGGTGATTTGAATCAAGTCATTAGCAACCACAGCACCATGTTCCTTCTGCTCTGGTAGCAGAAGCCACTGAACAAATTTTGCTACAACATGTTTCATGCGAAGATCTGCATTAAAATCTTGGGCATGGTAATATTTGGAATCCCTAGATCATCTTCTAGTTCTTCGCTGATCTTTGTTGATTGCAACCGGTACACACATTCAACATCCTCAGGTGTTCTGCTTGTTGCAGGCCTTCCAGAGTGTGGATCGATTTCAACAGATTCTCAACCATCTTTGAAACGTTTGTGCCACACTTTTATTTGCGCTGCACTCATTGCATCATCCCTGAAAGTCTTCTGAATCATCTGAACAGTTTCTGCATGGGAATGTTCAAGCTTAACACAAAATTTGGTGCAGATTTGTTGCTCTACTTGCTCGGTCATTTTGAATGCAAGAGCTGCACAGTACGCATGCTCACTCAAAAGTGTCTACCACCCCCACTGACTAGTTCAGTGAAGTTGTCATTGTTCACGCATGCGCATTCCAGTCCACTCTCCTTGGCTGCCAGGTTACATGGATGTTGTACAAGCCATTCTCGTGAATATTAACAATGACTGGACTTTTTCCAGGTAGACAGTGTATGCCCCTGTCTTTGCCATTGACTTTTTTCCTTGACTTTTTCTCCTTGCCACAGTGTATTGTGGTGGTAACATGATATGTATGGATCATGTGAAATCTTAAACAACCTGGACAAAGCAAACTGTTTATTATTAGGAAATATTTAACTTTTAAAGAAATGGTAAAAATGGTCTTTTCAAGTAAAAAATATTTAATTCAAATGAATACTAACTGAATGTGGTAAATCAGGAGGATGTGAGCACCTTTGGGGAGCTGTTGTTTTCAGCACTAAGTGCCTACCCTGTGCAAAGCACAACGCCAGGTTGTAGGGGATTCCATTTTGACTAAATCACAGTCTCTGCCCCCAAGAAGCTTAGTGGAGGAACAGGGGTATAGGCAGCGGGTGCTGTGATGAACATAATTGCACAAAAAACTGAAGTAACTCAAATGGTAGAACCTGCACTACTAGTACAAAGAGAGAGAAAGTCATTTGCTTATAGAGTAGGCAGGATAGAAAATGGTATAGGAAGGGAGATGCTGTTATGGTGGGTTGTGAATGAAGAGTGTAATTTTAACATACAGACATAGCTAAGAGAGAAATATGGTGAGAAAAGTGAAAATGTGAAGGTAGAAGAGTTCAAGTCTAGATTGGACACGTAAGACAGGAAAGGAAGTTTGCAGCTATGTTAGGAAGAGTCTTGAATGCTAGACTTAAAAGCTTGTTCTTTAAAATGTAACAGACATTTGGCCCGGCTGGTGTAGCTCAGTGGATTGAACGCGGGCTGGGAACCAGAGGGTCTCGGTTCCATTCCCAGTCAGGGCACATGCCTGGGTTGCAGGCCAGGTCCCCAGTGAGGGCCATGTGAGAGGCAACCATACATTGCTCTTTCTCCCTTCCTTCTCCTCTCTCTAAAAATAAATAAATAAAATCTTAAAAAAAAATGTAACACATTTGGAGCTATGATGTAGGATTCTCTATCTGGTAGTCTGAATAGGAGTGGAAAGAGACTACAGCAGAGTTGATTAAGAATATTTCATTAGTTTATCCTGCCGACAAACATATTGATACTGTGCATCAGAAGTTGTCTTGGTGCTAGGAATATAACAATATAAGAGGTCTTCCCAGTTCTCTGGAGTCCAGTTCTTTTGGAAAATGTTTACAATAAATAAGTAAACCAGTAAGGTGCTCAAGGAAAGCGTCTAAGATCATGATACTTGAACTGAGACCTGAGTGACAAAGAAAATATCTCAGGAGAAAACATACTGAGAGTATTCCAAGTGCAGAGTTCCTGAAGCAGGAACATAACTGGCTTTTTGAAGGAAAAAGGAAGAGGTGTTTTAGAATTCTTGTATTATTTATACTGTGGGACTTTGTAAGGACTACCTGACACACCAGTGAAGGATGAGATAATGCATTTTCTTTAAATTAATTTCCTTGGTTACTCTTCAGTTGTCTTGGTACCTTGAATCACTTTGCCAGAAAACAAGCTCTTTTATAAAGCCACTATATAATGAATCATTAAGGGTGTGAAAATAACTTTTTTCTGGGCATCTGGAGTCTCATACAGCTGAAACACTCTCGGACCATTATATAAGTAGGAGAAGTTAATGTATAATAATGCCTATATATGTGTATATGTTTCATAAAACAGCCTCACCTTCTTTTTCCACTCTGCTTGCTAGAGAACCTGAAGGAGCATATTGCAGTTTTTGCCATTTATTATTTTACCACCATTTTTCTAGTATTAGCTGTAGAACATCCTCTGGGACAGAATGTGTGGATAGATGGTCCGCATGTTTTAAGTTGGGCCGAACATTTTTTTAAAAAATGATTTTGAGTCCATAGTAGCATTTAAAAATGAGAACATATAGAAAATTCCAGATTTCCAGCTTTAGAAAAATCTGGGGATGGCATCATTTGGCAGATATTCTATAGCAGCAGTGAGCTGGAGCTGAATAGCAGCTGCTCCCTTTACACCTGCTTTCCTTAGTTCACTACCTTCCCCGACCTGGCCAGTTTTACTACTTTATGTTACTTGCACCTCGAGTCTTTGTGCGTTCAGTGGCTGCTTTAGGGCAGGGAATACATATGTAGCAGTAGCATCAAAGCAAGAGGTCCTCCTAACACTGTATTCTAATTTCACTCTGTAGAATAAGAGGGTATATGCTCTATAGTAGTTTCTCAAAGTTTGGGCTACAGACTCCTGATCTGTGGGGTCAAAATTATTTTGATAATAATAATATGTTATTTACCTCTTTTTCTGTATGGTATTTGCATTGATACTTCAGCGGTAGCAGTGGGTAAACTATTGGTTCCTTGGTGGTGGTGGGTAAACTACTGGTTCAGTGCAGTGTCACCAGAGTGTACTAATAATGTACACTGTGCTGCCATGCAGTAAAGGAGCCAGTGTCACTGAAGGATGGTACATGTGTAGAAGACACTAATTTTATTAAATATTAACCCTTGAGCATGTCTTTCTAGTATGCTGTGTGATGAAATGGGAAGTATGCTTAAAGCACTTCTGCATACTGAAGTATGAAGATTGTCTTGAGGAAAAGTACTTACTGAGTTGTGAGCTGTACTATCCAATTTTTTTTCTTTTGATGGTACATCATTTTCTTCAGGGAACAACTTGGTTGGAATTGGACAGACATTTTCTTGAAAATGAAGAGCGTATGCCTGTAACTTAAAGGAAACAACTGCTATTTGTTATTAATGACAAAATTCCAGCTTTCTGGCAAAAATTAGGATTTTGGAAAACTTTTATCTGCAGGAATGGGCTTGACTGCTTCCCAGTATTTAAAGACTTTTCAATGAGATCTGTGGTGAAATTAACAATGTGATTTTAAAATATTTTATGAGTGAAATGTGTCAGTATTTGGAAGATCTTCATAAGTCCATGAACCAAGAGTTTAGAAATCACCAGCGCAGAGTGTAGTTCACCAGATACCAATGAATTTTAATGTAAGAATATGCAAAAAAGTTATTGATGTGGCTTTGGATTCCATATTGCAGCTAGCCATTAAGCAGCTACCACTTGTTAACTTTTGTTGTGGTATCAAAAAATAATATCAGAATTATCTGGAAAGGCTGTTTAAACAGTCCTGTTCTCTGGGACATGTCTGTGTGAAGTGGGAGTGTCTGCTTATACTTCAAACAAAACAACATTTTATAGTAAATCTAAAACAGAAGCAGATAAGGGAAACTTCTCCTAAGCTGAACATTAAGGAAATTAGCGTATGTATGTATAAAATAACGGACTCTTCTCACTCTTTTTTTTTTTTTTTTTTTTTTACATTTTGGAAAATAGTATTTCACAAAATTTTATTACATGTAATAGGAGTATTCTTGTTTTTGGTTTTTAAAAATTTTTTAATATCTTTTTTAATTACAGTTGTCATGCAGTGTTATATTAGTTTCAAGTGTACAGCTTAATGATTAGACATTTATATAGTTTATGAAGTGATCACCCCAATAAACTTAGTACCCATCTGATACCATACTTAGCTATTACAATATTATTGACTGTATTCCCTGTACTGTACTTTGCATCCCTGTGACTGTTCTGTAACAGCCAATTCCTACTCCTTAATCTCTTCACCTTTTTCACA
Source organism: Micronycteris hirsuta (assembly GCA_004026765.1). NCBI lineage: Eukaryota > Metazoa > Chordata > Mammalia > Chiroptera > Phyllostomidae > Micronycteris > Micronycteris hirsuta. The sequence goes on along the minus strand of PVJI01004425.1, from coordinate 98,318 downwards.
TTTCCCTCCAACCCCTCTCCCATCTGGCAATCATCAAAATTTTTTTGTATTCTATGATTTTGTTTCTGTTTTGTTTGTTCATTTATTTTGTTTCATTTTGTTTTGATTTGTTTTGTTTTTGGACTCCACATATAAGGGAAATCATATGGCATTTGTCTTTGAGTTATTTCACTCAGCACAATACCTCTGGGTCCAAGTTATGTTGCACATGGCAATATTTCATTCTTTTTTTTTTTTTAATCCTTACAATCCGAGGATATGTTTACTGACTTTTAGAGAGAGAGGAAGTGAGGGCGGGGGGAGAGAGAGAGAAACATCAATCTTTTGCCTCCTGTACTTACCCTGTCTGGGGATCAAACCCGCAACTCTTTGGTGCACATGATGATGCTCCAACGAACTAAGCCACCCAGCTGGGGCAAGATTTCATTCTTTTTTATGGCTGTCATGTTCTAGAGTCTGCCACGTTGATTCCCAAAATGTGTTATAGAGAGCATCTGATCTGTGGGCCACTAGTTCTGAAGAATTTCAATGGATACTAAGCCAAAACAATGATTCATTTCTAGACTCTGGAATTTTTTAGTGTTTATGGACTAAAAATGCGTTGTGACATCTCCAAGGGGACTATGATATATCTCAACATATTTGACTACGGAACCTTTAACTTGATTGATATTTTATCAAATACATTTTGGAACTACTATTCCATAAACATGTCAATATTCAGTGTTCTGCTTAGCTTGCCTTGGAGACAGCTGGGAACAGAGAGGCTTTGGACACAGGCTAACCTGGCTTTGAATTGTGGCTCTGCCACTTACTAGCCTCAGTTTCCTTTCCTGCAAACTAGAGGTAATGGTAGCAAACATTAGAGGATTGCTGTGAGCACTAAGTGGGATAACCAGTAAATAGCCTTCCTAATAGCAGGTACTCAGTGTAGTTGTTCCATGCTTTCTCCTAATTTCTGCCCATTACAAGCATTCCCATGTTGGTGTAGCTAACGAGTTGTGGAGAAGTGTAGAGACTGGCCTAAGTTAATGCAACAGTAAAAGTGACACTGACTGGGTAGCCAGTGTTGTGCATGTATGTGCACCAGACTACCCTGGCTTTTAAGCCGTCCAGAAATACGGTCAGCATGTCCACTGACCCAGTCCCACTTAAACTGAAGAATGCCAGTTAAAATCAATGCAGTGGAGTCACCTCATTTTTAACTTGATAATGATTATAAATGGAAGACCTATTATGTCTTATTATATTAAATTCATAAAATTTCCTTTTGGAGAGAATATTGACAGCTTGCTGGGGTGATTCTCAGTATTATATATAGTTTCACTATATCTCTCATTTGTTTTTTTTGGGGGGGTTGAGTTCTTATATTTGTGATTCAGCTTATGTATTTAAGCCCAAATATCTAATTTGGCAACCACTTTACTTAGGTCTTTCCTTACTTCAAATAAGAAGTAACTTCCATACACCTTTACTGTCATTAGCACTCCCTGTACCCTGGACTGTGAGACGTGCCTTGCGATTTATTGAGGATGCTGGCACAGAGGAAGCCGACATTGTCCTGGGAAAAGAACAGTGTACAACAGGTTTTGGTAGGAGCTTAAAGGCATAAATTTAAATTATAGCTCTGCACTTTGTTAGATACTCTGGCCTTAATTAGTTGGCCAGTCTGATTCTCTTTTTTCCTCTATATAATGATAATAATACCAACTCTGCCCCATTACTTTTAAGGACTCGAAGGGACCAGCTGGAGTTTTAGCACTGTGTTTAGCATTCTGTGTGTTCAATAAATGTTAACCCCTGCCCGAACCACCTCCACTGCCACCACCACATTTGTATATCAGAAGTGAAAAATGATACTTGTGTATTGGGTAGGCCGAAAAGTTCTTTTAGTTTTTTTCTGTATGATGGCTCTAGTAGTGCTTAGTTTTCTTCATTCAAAACATTTCTGTTAGATTGTATTATGACAGCTGTCATATCAGCATGCATTTAAAAAAATCATCAAAATTGGTGAATTTTTGGTGCAGCCATTTTAATATTGAAGATGGAAGAAAATACACAAATTTTCGGTGTATTAAGCTTTATTATTTCAAAAAGGTAAACATGTTACAGAACAGGGCGGGGGCAGTAAATGATACACTGTTACCAAAAAGGTAACAGTGCTCCTTTGTGCTCCTGGGCCCCCCCGCCCCTTCGTACTAGGTTCGTTTTACTTGCTGCCGAAGGAAAGACGTCTCTCAATGCCAGAGACTGGTGAAAAGGAAAGGAATTATTTATTTTCAAGTTATACAGGCTTGGAGGAATGACTCAATGTCTTCTTTAAAATACTGAGGTTCTTAAGAATACCCACAAACACACACAGTCCTTCCTTCTCGCCCTGCCCATCCAGGGTACCGTATCTCAGGAAAAGAAGTAGAAGTCTGTGATTCAGGCAGCCCCTCGGTTCAGACACCATCCGCTGCATCACCACCATGATCTCCAGTTAATCCAAAACCATGTGGCACCTGCTCATGGCCCACCAGCAAGAGTCCTTTCACCCTTTTTCTTCCAGACAAAGTCTCTCCTGCTTCCTAGGCCGCGTGGCAAGAGGAGCAACCCCAATGCCGCATGGTCCTCTCTCTCTCTCCCAGGCTGAGGGGTCCCCACTCCTCCAAAGCCTCGTGGTCCTGACTTTCCTTCCCACAGCGTCTCTCCTGTATGCTTCCAAACTGCTAAGAGAGAGCTCTGCATTGCTGCTACATCTAGCTTCCCAGCGTTCTAAGCTGTGTGACAAAGGGAGCCCCAAAGCCGGGGGTTCTCCCCTTGGTATGGCTGCCGCGCCTGGATTTAAATGCCAATCTTCCTCTGTAGCCCCATTTCCGACTCCTCCTACAATCCACTACACCCGCCAGCACTCCCATATTCTTCCAGCGTTACTGGGCTGCCATGTTAACTCTGGGCAGGTGCAGCCCCATGGCATGGAGCCAGTCATCTCCAAGCTCTCATGCAGGTGCTGTGAGCAGGGGAAGTTGCCTCCCAGTTACATCTTGGGTGGAAAGTCACTTCCATCCCCCTGGCTCAAAGCATGGCCACAGCTATTTCACATATCCGTGAAACCAGTTAAAGGTTATAGATATGTTAAATGATCATGCCAGAGGTAATCTGCAAAGCTGCTGCTATACAGAATGGCTCTGAATGGCCCTGCTCCAGGAGTCCCATCCACCCCAGCTCAGACTTGTCGGGGTGAGGACATCCTATATATATTTCTAATATTTCCTGGATACCTTGAGTCTGGACCCCATTTACAAATTCCTGTTTGGGGGCCCCCCTGGCTGCACCCTGTTACAGACATGCAACTGAAATGCAAAAAAAAATTTGTGCAGTGTATGGAGAAGGTACTATGACTGGGTGTGTCAAAAGTGGTTTGCAAATCTTCTTGGTACTGTTGACATTTTGGCCAAATAATTCTTTGCTGTGGGGCTGCCTTATGCATTGAGAGATGTTGAGCAGCACCCCTGGCCTCCACCCACTAGAAGCCAATAGCGGGAGATAGCAGACATTCTCAAAATATCCAGATCAATAAAGCTATTGGTGAAAATGAAAACTGTGTCTTTTATTTTACAGAAAAAAACTAAACTGACTTTTTTGCCAACCCAATACTTTACTTATTGGAGAACTCTTCGCGTTATTTTAAAGAACTATTATCTTTATACATTTTTAAAAGGTTGGTTCTATTTCTAATCTATAGCATTCAAGGCTGAAGGGCGAGAGTGGGAAGGACTGCTGATAGAGTAAGGCATGAAAGCTTGGCAACCAGGAAAAATCACAAATCATTAGAAAGGACAGAACCAAACAACTGTTAAATAGCATTATTTTATTTGGCGAAAGAAAAACATTCTACTTTTTCTGAAAGTCCCTAAATACATAATTTGTTTATAAAACCTACATGGTTGAAAATATGTTAGTCTGTGTTTAGTATACTTTTTAAAAGCATGTGCTTTTGATTTTCATAAAAATAGTATCTATACATGGTTAAAAAATCAAAGAGATTTTAAGGGCTTATATAAAAAGCAGCAGTTTCCTCTCCTCCTTTACCTTTCCAATGCTTAACGTTTCTTATAGAAACCATCTTGAACCTTTTCAACTATTTCTTTGATGATTACTTCTGTACATTTTTTAAAACCCCACTTTTTAATCTGGGCTTATCAATTTTATACATTATTCTGCTGTGGTAAATAAGGCTTTCATTAACTTCTCTCTTCCTCTCTTGCCCACATTTTGTTATTTTTAGTTCCTTTTTTACTGTTGAAACTATTCACTTATTTCTTGCCCTGTTAACTTCAGTTGAGCCCATGCCCCTCCTTTTTTAAATAGACTTTAGTAGTTTAACATTCACAGCAAAAATGAGCTGAGGGTACAGAGAGTTCCCAAGTACCCCTGCCCCATACATGCATAACTTCCACCGGAGTGGTACATTTGTTAAAACTGGTGATCCTACGTTGACACATCATAATCATCCAAAGTCCATAATTTACATTAGGGTTCACATTGGTCTTATACAACCTGGGGTTTGGACAAGTGTGTAATGGCACATATCCATCATTATGGTATCATACAGAGTATTTTTATTGCTCTAAAGATCCTCTGTGCCTTCTGCTGACTTTTTTAGTGTCGCCATAGTTTTGTCCTTTCCAGAATGTCATATCATTGGAATCATACAGTAGATATCCTTTTCAGATTGGATTCTTTCACTTAGTAATGCGCGTTTAAGATTCCCCATGGTCTTTTCATGACTCGATAGTTCATTTCTTCTTAGTTCTAAATAACATTTCACTGCATGACTGTATCCGTTTATCTGTTCACACCTCCTGAAAGGTATCTTGGTTTTTTCCAAGTTTTGATAATCATGAATAAAACTGCTATGAAACGGTTTTTGTGTGGACATAAGTTTTCAACTCCTTTAGGAGCATGATTGCTGTATGATAAGAGTATGTTTAGTTTTGTAAAGAATTGCCAAAGTGGCTGTACCATTTTCTATTCCCACCAGCAATAAATGAGAGTTTTTGTTGCTCCATACCCTCACCAGCATTCGGTGTTGCCAGTGTTCCAGATTTTGGCCATTGCAATAGATTTACAGTGGAATCATAGTGTTGTTTTAATTTGCATTTCCCTGATGACATGTGATGTGGGGCATCTTTTCATATTCTTTTTTTCCATCTGTATATCTTTAACGAGGTGTCAAGGTCTTTGGCCCATATTTTGATTAACTTGTTAGTTTTCATACTGTAGAGTTTTAAGAGTTCTTTGTATGCTTTAGTTAACAGTCATTTATCATGTAAGTCTTTCACAAATATTTTCCTCCATTCTGTAACTTCTTATTCTCTTGACCCTATGTTTTTTGTAGCACAGAAGTCCAGATTATCAATTTTTTCTTTCATGAATTAAGGGTTTGTTGATGTATCTAAAGGGCCATTGCCATACCCCAGGCCATCTAGGTTTTCTCCTACGTTATCTTCTGAGAGATTTATAGTTTTGCATTGCTTACATTGTTGATGTAAGAAACGTCCAGACATGTAGAGAATTTTTATAAGTTTATTTGAGCCAACTGGACAATTGCTGAGAAGCAAAATCTCAATGGATTGAGAAAACGCTCCAGCAAGTGGCAGTTTTACCACTTATTTTATACATCAGAATCAAGTCAGTATCCCAGAAGGCAGCTTCAGGATGGCAAAACTTTGGTTCCCTTCAAAAACATTTAAGGTAGTTTCTCTGGGATTGCAGCTCTAAGTTCAATTTGAGGTGGCTCTGTTTATATTATTTTTCACAGTGCCAATGGGGTTTTCTTCCAGTAAGTGGTGAGCCTCTGTATTTGCTTTCCTTCGGCCTCCGGTTTGGGGGAGGCAGGTAGCTGTTTGCTCTATGACCTTGTCTACAGATGGTTGTTGGTGCCAATTCAACGCCAGCAGGGATTCCCAATTATACAACATAGCTGTGAAAACAGCGTGGCTGTGAGGCAGCTCTTGGGCCAAGCCGCTTTGCAGCTGGACAGCTCTGCTCTTTTCCTCTGTGGTCTGCTCTGCTGTGCTCTGTGCAGGTCTGCTTTGCACTGCACTGCTCTGACAAGACATCTTTGGTGTTTCAGCTCAGCCAGGGAGACACAGTCTTCAGTCTTCAGTGGAAAGCAGAAGTGTGCACTCAGAGGGGAGCTGGCTTATCTGGACAAAACTCCCTGTACCTGGTATCTGATTGGTCCGTCCTTATATGCGGACTCCAAATTCTTGCAGTTTGATTGGTTCAAAAGGCACTGTCCTGATTGGTCAGAATAGAGCCGCTTTGATTTTTCTGGAGCTGTGTAGCTTCTATTGGATGGGAAAAGCCTCAGTCCTATGGCTTGAAATAGGATTCCAGGAACTCATTTAGAAGGACTTGCTCAGGTGGCAGCAACAGTACAGGCAGGCAGTCCTGCGTCAGCTTCTCTGAAGTGCAGTGTGTGTGACAGGCTCCTGTGCAGAAATGGCTGCTAGGCTATATTTTTAAAATTTGAGTCCATTTAGCCACCAGGAGCCCTTCTTGGTAGATGTCTTTTTTCTTGGGGTTCACAACCTCAATTCCCTTATGAATCTGAGTTCTTGATTTTTTATTTTGTTCAGCTTTTTACTTATTAGGACGGAGTATCAACTTCTAAAGTTCTTATGGGCTAAACCGGACACCAGAAGCCCATGTCTTTTTCTTTTCATCTTTATCCTTCTCTCAACTTGTTAGCTACACTTTAAAATACTTAATATTGATAGCATTTTTGCATCATGTTCTACAGCCATGATTCCTAATTATTTAATATGTTTTGACTTTAGATTGAGTCTAAAAGTTGAAACTAAAAAAATGTTTACATTATGACAATATACATATTTTAACTGTATATCCAGGTATTGTACTATGATTATATTCTTAAATAGCTATTTCCTCTGTAATTTCTCAGTTGCCTTTCTTTTTTTCTGGTACTGTCTGCCTTCATTCATTTCTCCCCCTCTATTTTTTTCTGCAGTCTTCCTCCTAGAACCTTCTGTCATTTTACTCTAATCTGGACTAGTTGTTCTCTAGGCCACCAACATCCAAGCCTATAGAATAATTTTACAAGCATTTATTAAGTACATTTCTGGAAGGAACATCTGAATGGATTGAGAATATGCTTTGGAGAATGGCAATTTTGCAGTTAATTTTACACATTTAGAATCAAAGGAGAAAAAGGAAGGTTACATGAAATCCATTTGTAGATTAAGGAGACAGGAGAAAGCAAAGTGGGGAAATCTCTGGGAAAGGATAAAAAGCAAAACATTCGTGGGTACAGGAAAATTAACATCTAACATTTACAGTAAGTAAAGATGGTATACAGGCAACAGGGTAACAGTGGGGAGTCTGGTGAAAGTGGTTACACCTCCTAGGGGTCTGGAAAAGATTGCTCTGGTATTTTAAAGGTATGTTAACCTAGATGCACAAGAACAATGGTCAGAATGCTCTTAAGGCAAAAATCAACCTTTTACTAAGAAAGGTATAGACTTAGGGTGTGACTACCCACCATGACCTGCCAAGTTAGGAATTAATGATCAGATTATCCTGTGTGGTTTTGTTGGTGGTGGAAATTAGGATCTTCCATGGGATCACTAGGAAAGCATTGCAAAGACCCACAGAAGATTATGGTGTGGCATGGTTTATCTGTGCAGAAATAGAAACTGTCCCCTGGGTTTTCAGTGTCCCATCTCCCCTGGCCCTGCCATGGAAAAAGTCCACCTGAGTCCTCAGCAAGGCCAGCACAAAAGCCAGTGTTAGAGTTTTTGCTTCGTATTAAAGCTTAGTCTTTTGGAGCCCCCAGGCTCAGTCCCCATCCAGGTACCTTAGCTTGTTCCCGTCTGCTCCAGTGGCACAGTTCCATGTGGCTGCTGGCCCTGCGGCTGTTAAGGCAACATGGCTGTGGAGAGAGAGAGTGCGAGTGCACGAGGGCGAGCACATTACTGAGTGGGAGAGACAGAGAGAAAACGTAGTCCTTTTGGAGCCCATGCCATCTCCAGCTGCTAGACCCACGTGGCCACATGCTTCCAGGCATAAGAGGGCACAAATAAATGGGGCAAATGCGTCCTCAGGTGGGAGAGCGAGAGACAGTTCTTTGTTCCCTTGGGTTATAACCAGGAGCTTGGGTTTGGGATGGACCACGTGCTTTCTCAAAATAATCAACTTCCCCGCTTTTGCAGGCTTTGGATTGATTTACCTCCCAACAAATGCCTTCTTTCCCCAGGCTAGATTGACAGGCCTCTTTGGTGTAGCACCTTCCCCTGCTCCATTTTCACTTCTATTGCATAGGTGCTTGCTTTCCCTTGCTCCCACCTGGCAATGTGGTACCAGAGCAGGGAAGGAAAGAGTGTTAATCCCATTGGCAGAGCAGTGCTGTAATTCCCTGGAAGGTGAAGATGTAGCTTCCTGGCTGGCAAGCAGACAGGCTCATGCTTCCCATTTTACTAAGCTCAATGTCTAAGTCTCATTTGCTCCCCTTTTCTAACTCAATACTGACAGTAACAGTTACTTTTGGTCACTGAGTATTAGGCTTCCCAACCCTTGAACTTGTCATGCTTGCTACTTAGCCCAATTATCTTTTACAGCTGTCATCCTTAACTTTATTTTCCCAATTTCTTGGTGCATATCTACTTTTTCCTGGATGCTCTGTCTCCAAATTTTGCTGAATAACACCTTCAAATATTTTCCCAAGGAAGAGTTCATATGAGGTAAACATTATTTCTGCATCTGTTAAAGTGTCTGTTCTTTCCATCATCTTCATGGTAGTTCAGATATTGAATTCTAGGTTGAAAATAATTTTTTCTCAGCACCTTGAGGATGTTGCTTCATTGTTTTCTGATACACAGTGTTACTGATGAGAAGTGTGATTCCAGTTAATATTTTTTCTTAAGTGTTAAGTGTCTCTCCCCTTTATCCAACTGCCCTAAGCCTATTCTTGGTGCTCTTGGGATCTTTGTTTTATCTAAAGTTTCACAGAACTATGTTTAGGAATTCTTTAACCCATTGTGTTAAGTACTCAGTATACTCTCTCAGTATGAAAAACTTTTGTCCTTTAGCTTTGGGGAAAACTCTTGTTCTTAAATTATTACTCTTCTCTTTTTTCTGCATTTTAATTAAAATGTAGACTTCATTTTAATTAAAATTTAGTTATTCTAATTTCTCTTTGTTTCTTTTCTCTTGCAGTTTCCAATTCATCTTTCCTACTTCTGGAGAAATGTTTCTTTATTTTTATCTTCCAGTATTTCTATTGAGCTCGGTATATTTCCATACATCCTATTCTCTGTCTCCTTTTCGTAGTACCTGTTAACTGTTGTATGGCTGCAATGTCGCCTTAAATCTGTCAGAGGATACTCGTTAGAGTATTTTCCAGTGTTCTTTCATTCCTGAATTACGTCTTTCCCGAGAGTTTTCTCTTCCTGTTTGTAAACCGGGCAGTTCTTTTTCATTTGTAAGTTTCGCTCAGGTGTTTGTTGATCTTTGGTACCTGTTCAGACCTAATGAGTCGGTAGAAAAGCTGACGGAGCTCGGTGCTGCTGCAGCGTGGCTCCTCAGAAGGCTGCCTGCCTGGCTTGGGGAGGGCTGAATGCTGACTCAGGCTGCATTGCTAAATGCTAGAAACAGCTTTTCTCTGGAGCAGCAGCTCCTGTCTACATCAACGCTCCTAGTGTATTTCCCCGACCTTTCATTTTTTAGAGATACAACTTCCAGTTTTTTGTTTGATTTTACTCGGAGGGTAAAGTCTGGTTGTTAGTATTCTGTGAGCAGCTGTAGAAATAAGGATCTTTATCTCTGTCCCAGTCTCACACTTAGTCATACCTAGCTTTCTGGGGTGAGGCCCCAAATTTTTCAGGGCAAATTGATTCTTTCCCATGGGTATTCTTGGCACTAATTTCTTCCACCTTACTGCATTAGGTATGACTCCATCTGTTTTCTGATTGCTAAACTTTATTGACATTTCTTATCAGCTTATTGTTCCCCTTTCCCTCTTATTTTTGTGGATTAATTCCCTGTGTCATTTTCATATGCTTCCTGAAGGCAGAGGATAAATTCTGTGCTCGGTGTGTTCTCCTAATCAGAAGTTGAAAATATTTAAGAAGGCATGAGAGCATCCTTGATTTTGAGTACTTTTCGTCAAAAACTATAATAAATCCTACTTTGGTACCTAAAGGCATTAGCTCTCAGCTCTGAAGAAAATGTGCTTTTCAAGAATGACTTAGTCTCTGAAGTCCCTGACTATGTAAAATACATATGATGAGGGTAATAAAGAAGTGCTTTTTAAGTGCTTTATTAAATACAGACTCATTGAATTCTTACAGCAACTATATGAGGTAGTATATTTTACCAGTTTACGTGTGAGGAAACTGAGACACTGTAGAAGTTACATAACTTAAGTGCTATACGAATGATACAGAACAATTCCCTGGTCACCTTGATCTCTATACGTATTCAGATGTACTACAATCTAGTTTATTTTCCTAGATGTCAGTGACTATTTGGTAAATATTATGGAACAGAGTAGAGAAATCAATCTTGACTTATTTAGGGCCGGTATACCTTTGTGAAGTTCTGTGAAGCCCATAAAAGTAATGACAACTTTGACATCTCTCTTGTTTGGACCCGGCAGCCAGGCAGTCATTGAGATTTTACAGTCCTTCAGAGTTTGTAGTACTTGAGTAGGTACATTTTAAAGTACATTCCATTTCTAGATATTTGTTCTACAGTTGTAAAAGTGCACAAAAATACATGTACAGGATTATTTTTGAAGTTATTTCTAATGGAAAACTGGAAAAAACCTAAATGTCCATCATCAGTAGGGGATTAATTTGTAATAGGTATATCTGTGCAGTGGAATGCTATATTAAAAAAAAAGAACTTTGGCCCTGGCTGGTGTAGCTCAGTGGAATGAGTGCGGGCTGGGAACCAGAGGGTCCCGGTTCGATTCCCAGTCAGGGCACATGCCTGGGTTGCGGGCCAGGTCCCCAGTGGGGGCCATGTGAGAGGCAACCATACATTGCTGTTTCTCTCCCTCTCTGTCTCCCTCCCCCTCTCTCTAAAAATAAATAAAAATAAATCTTTAAAAAAAAAAGAACTTTGCTGATATAAAAAGATGTTTGAGTAATATGTGAAAAAATATCTAGTATGACCCTATATTTGTAAAAAGTATATGTATTACATATGTATGCTTATGCATTTACATACATGTAGAAGAAATTGGAAGAACACATGAGAGGAATTGTTATTTCTGATGGGAATTGTAGGAACTTTTCATTCTGTATCCTTAAGTACTATTTCATTTATTTTTCCATGAGCATGTAAATTTTATAATGTTAATAAAATAAAGCTTAATAGCTTATAATAACTATCAGCAGTATACCAGCCACCACTAGCTGGGTTTCCTAGTTAAGTTAGAATCTAATGGAAGGGACCTGGAAATCTGTATCCCAGAAGTTGAAGTGGTTTCACTGGAGCAGAAAAAGAGGAGCTTGTGCGCAAATACACAAAATTTAGATTAAGATGAAATTACCATACAGAGTCCATTAAAACAATGAGACTACTTTGAATAATAGGCTGAGCTAATAATAAATATAAAAATTTGGAGGTGATAAATGACTTTCTAGGAAATTATTATGTATTTTAGAGATAGAAAACCTGGTTTATGCCAAATAACATTGCATAACATTAGGACACATGTCAAAGATGTACATGTCCACCCTGTGTCATAGGTGAATTCTTAACACATTTTTAAGGAACATATAATTGCTAATCTATTTTTTTTTAAGATTTTATTTTTATTTATTTTTAGAGAGAGGGGAGGGGAAGGAGACAGAGAGAGAGAGAAAGAGCAATGTATGGTTGCCTCTCACATGGCCCTCACGGGGACCTGGCCTGCAACCCAGGCATGTGCCCTGACTGGGAATCGAACCGGGACCGTCTGGTTCCCAGCTAATTGCTAATCTATTTAAAGTATTTCAGACCAGAGAGGAAAAAAAGTAAAGCTTGCTAGTTGTGTTTACAAAGCCAACATACACTAATTCCAAACCTTCCAGATATAGGGTTTTTTTTTTTCCATTTTATTTTAAAGCTTAATCATTTTAAAATTGTGGTTAAAATTTTATAAGTATTTTGTTTTTAAAGTAATACATCATGACTAAATGGAATTCATTTCAGGCAGGGATCAAAGAATGGTTCGATGTTAGGAACTCTATTAGTAGGATTATTAATATTAATAGACCAAAGACAAAAATTATGATCTTCTAGTTTTCTGTTCAAATATGCACAAAGTAAAATTAACACCTATTTGTGGTTTTTGAAAATAAAAACAAAAACAAAACTCCAAGAATAGTGGAACTTCTGAGTAGTTACTTAATAGGACAAAGCTATTGCAGAGTGTTATACCACTATCATGCTTAGTGATAAAACACTAGAAGTCGTCTTGTTAAGGTTAGGAATATGACTATAAGTAAATTGCCATCTCAGTTAAAACCTCAGTGTATTTTGATACATGATTCTAAGGATTTATTTGGAAGAATAATATGAGAATAGCCTTGAAAATTCTAAATAGAAAACATTGAGAGCTAGGCTAACCTTATCAGATATTTAAATATTATAAAGCTAAAGTAATTTTAAAAACAGGTCTACATTAGCTCTACAGAACTGTATAAAATAGTGAGCCAGAGATACTTACGAGTTTGAGTGGTTTTTCAAGTCATTGGAGATAAGATGAGAAACAAGCATTCTCATATTGACAGTGGGAGAATAAATTTCAGTAACCTTTTTGAAAGGCAATTGGTGATAGCTAATACATTTTCAAATATACAAGTACTTTGGTCCTGCAGTTTTGCCTTTAGGAATTTTTTCCAAATATTTCTTCAGTGACACATTTTGTCTAATTCACAAGATTGTGATGATAAATCAGACGTCTTGATTCTGTTTCATCAGAGATTATTTTTGCAAATTGTATGTCACAGCTCCTTTCCTCCTTCCTCTCCTCTTTTTTCAAAAATGTTTGTTTATTTTTTAGAGAGCAGGGAAGGGAGGGAGAAAGAGAAGGAGAAATATCAATTGGTTGCTTCTTGCATGTGTCCTATCAGGAAACCTAGCCTGCCCCAGGCATGTGCCCTCGCCAGGAATTGAGCTTGCCATCTTTCACTTTGCAGGAGACACCCAACCAACTGAGCCGTAGGCCAGGGCCCTCCTTTCTCTTGCTCTCAAGAGCTTGTGGCCTCTCCAGTTGGTGTAGCTTGGAGAGATGATCAATTGGTGTGGCTTGGAGAGATAATCAGTGTGCCTGATTTGGGCCACAAAGTGAGTTTTTAAGCTGGTGCAGCCGGAGCAGTTGTAGAGAAGTAACTGCAAAATACTGCCTTACAGCCCTTTTCTTCTCCCTTTTCAAACTTTTTCTTTGTCTTTTGAAAAACTTTATTCTTTTTTTTTTTTCATTACCCTTTGTTCCCCTTGTACTCAAATTTCTTTTCATGCCTCCTGGGAATTTTGGCATACAAACTCTTAAAGTTTTGTCATGTGTGATGCAGTAGACTGGAGTATGCTTCCTTGCTTTCCTAACCACTCTGCAAAGAGCTTTGTGTTTGGAATAAAAAGACCTGGTTTCTAGTGCCAGTTCTTCCCCTGACTAGCTCTGAGATTTAGGGAGAAGCAATATTACCTTCCCAAACTTTCTTTCAGAACCAAGCACCTTAACCTGTTTAGTACCTGTCTGTCCACTTAAATTCCTCCTGTTCATTCCTTAACTCATTGCAAACTGTATTTTACCCTGCCACATCTCTACTCAAGCAGCAGAAACCTCCTAATTACGAAATACAGAGTACACTTCCTCCCTTGTTTATTTGGTCCTGCTAGTTCTCTTTCTTATAAATTATTTATCAATTTTCTGAGCAAATGATAATATATTTTTTTTGGTAGCACTGCAATAACTGTAGACTCATGTAGTGAAAACAGAAATATCTCTTAATCTCAGCACCCAGAAATAAATACTGGCATATTCACGGCCATTTATATGGATTATATAAATAAAATTGGAATTATATTTATACACTGCCTTTTTAAAATAACATTAATACTGTATGCATTGAGTTTTAGAGGCTGTATAGTTTTTTTATATGGTTATTTCATAATTCATTTTATCTATTTTGTTCTTGTGATAAGTTTAATTGGCTTCTCCTTTTGGTGTTTTCCTCCTGCTTTTTCCATAGACTTCTTTGTGCCCTTTAGGTTTTGGTGTTCTCTGGAGTTTCCTTTCACTGCTCTGGTTTTGCAGGTAATCTCACTTCCTGCCCCAGGTGCAGTCATCACCTGTCGTCTACTTCCCAAGTATGGAGCCCATTTCTACAGCTCACTCTCTTTCTGGACACTCCCTCTGCATTTCTAACTGTTCCCTGGGTGTCTCTCCCTGACTGTATCCCACAGGCCCCTGACACGGATGTAACAAGGCTAAATAAACCGTATGTTTCCTTTTAGGTTCTCCCTTTAGCTGACATACACCTACCATATTTTAGATGCTTTGCTTTATAAACAAAAACATCTAAGATGTGTAATAATTTCTTAAGGGATGTCAAGTGGGCAGAAAAGAGTGGTGGATAAGGACAATAATCCTAACAAAATGCCTACGTAGCCTACAAGGCTGTGTGCCCTTCCTTTCCTAATGCTCTCGCCCTCCTTTTCCTCATAGTTCCTATAATGTAAACCTGACTCTTAATCCTCCTTGGCTTTTTAAGCAGATTTTTAAAATTAAAAAAAAAATTTATATAATGTTTATTGATTTTAGGGAGAGAGGGAGGGGAGGGATTGAGAGAGAGAGAGAGAGAAGAAACATCTGTTAGTTGCCTCCCATTCACGCCCTGACCTGAGATTGAACCTGCAGCCTAGATATGTGCCCTGACTGGGAATCGAACCCCCAACCTTTTGGTGTACCGAAAATAAGAAGAAAAAGTCCTGCCCTTAATCTCGCTTATTAACAGAATTGCTGATAGAATTTTTAAATGTCTGTTGTTTTCAAATCTGTGTTTATTTGGTTCAAATGTGTCCTGTCTTTTTTCCACTTAATACATGATTTTATGATTTTTACTTTAAATGGCTGCAAAATAATCTGTCACTTGCATGGCCCGGTTGTATGCACAGTGTTTGTGAAGAAGTGTGCATGGTACATTATTTCTAAAAAATATGACCTCTATAAAAAAGTTATTCTAATAAAATAAAATTGCTTATCACATTGATTTTAATAAGTAGGAGAACAATAGCCTGCTCATTTAAGGTCAGTGCCTTTTTGTTTTCAAACGAACCTGAAACTTGAGGAAGTAGGTCATCAAGTTGAAAGTAATATGTCAGCTGTGTGTTTTTAGAGAAGTCATCAACAGAAGTTAGATAATTACTGTCATAATTCTTACGTTGCATTGTGTTCTCTTGCAGATTACGGAGCTTTGTGGCGCCACAAGACTCGGCTACTTTGGAAGGAGCCAGTTCTACATTGCTCTGAAACTCGTAGCCGTGGCCCAGTCCGGCCTCCCTGTACGAGTGGAAAGTGTTAACACAGGTAAATGTGGGATGCATTAGTGACTGAGACGAGATAGACTCTGAGCACAAATGACGTAAACTCAGTACGAATGTGGAGTCTTTCTGACACGATAGTGGCATTTGTGACTTTGAATCAAGTGTCCTGACTTTATTCTCACCACCATACTTTTTAAAGTTTGTGATTATTTGAAAACATTTGTCTTCAATACTATGGCAGATATGTACTTCATACATATTTAATTATATAAAACTATTAAAATGGTGATTTTATAGCATAAATTTATTAAGAATTGCTTAGAATTTAGGTGAATAATTTTATCAAGGTAAGTGGCAAATTGCGGTTACCTTCATATGTGCTTTCTTTATATTTTTTTCTAAGTATACATCAACATTATACTTTGTTTTCTTGTTTGTGAAGACTATGAAAGTGTCGTATAAAATTAGAAAGTATTACTTAAAACTTTCTGATTGATAGACAGTATTAAAATATCAGCAGACTAAAACCTAGTTACAGATATCTAACTGCCTTGTAAGTATCACATAGGATAATTAGTTTTTCTATTATTTGGATGTGTGTTGATATTAAAGTAGATGGAAACTTTAAGCATTTAACTGCAGGGAGTTTTAGAGTTTTCATAGGGAAAAGGAGAAAGAGAAAACTGCATTATCTATAAGATAGTAGTTTTCAGCACCAGTTTCGTTTATTAGTCAGTTGGACGTTTTCATTGTGGACCACTGGTTTGCCATACATCATTCTTCTAGTGTTGAGAGTTTACATTCTTTTCAGGTAATTTGAATTCTTTACATACATATTGAATAAGTTTAATCTCCTCCTTAGTGTGGAGATTCTCAGGAGCCATGCACTCATAGTGGAGGGAAGTACATTTTCTTCTAAAAATTTATTCTGCCGCTCTATTATTCTGGTCTAAAAGTATGAGTTATGACTAGCCTGCAGAGAAGTTTTTTCTTCATTTAAAATTGAATGTAGAGTGTCTGCCTATAGGAGTGAAATAGGCCAGACTAAAATTCATAGATTGAGCAGTTTATATTGTATCCTTGGTAGGTAAACAGTAAGGTTTTTCAGGAATTTCTGCCATGAAAATGTCTAGATTAATGTATTCTGAAACTTAGTGACATATTCTGTGTTTTACTTTGAACTCTAACAGATCTTACTTTAGAGAATTGGTGTTGAGTAGAAACAGCCCAGGCTTTGTGGTCAGACCGACCTGAATTTAGATTTTGTCAATTACTGTTAGTGACTGGCATCTTGGAGCCTCAGTTTCTGTACATGTAAAGTAGGGACTTTGTTAGTTTATAACAGTTATGAGATGAGGTAAATATAAAGTGCAAATATAGGACTAGACATGCAGTGGACATTTAGTACAACTGTTGTTATAACCTCTTAGGAGGACAATTTGGCGTTGCTGTTTCCATTTCTTTCTAGGTTATAATCTCCCTTAACAATCTAAGGGAGCCAGTGGTCTAAATTTCATAATGATAGACATTTTATGTCTGTTGTTTCTATATCAGTTTTTATAAAATTCTTTCTCATAGCTAATTCATCTCAATTTCAGTTTTTAATGTGTGCATCATTTTTTATATTAAAGTAGTAATTATTTTCATGGTTAACAGTAAAGGACCTTCCTCTGCCAAGATTTATTGCTTCAAAGAATGAACAGGAATCTCGCCATGCAGCCTCATATTCTTCAGATTCTGAAAATCAAGGGTCTTACTCTGGTGTGATTCCTCCGCCACCTGGAAGGGGACAGGTGAAAAAAGGATCCGTAAGCCACGACCCTGTCCAGTCTCGTCCATCTGCAGATCAGCAGGTAGTCACGTGCACGTCAGTATTATCAGCTGACGTCCTGTGTCGATGCTTACACTAAAATTTTTACTGAGCGCCTTAATAATGAACATGCTAGCTTGAAATTAAAATTTAAAAATAATAATACTCTTTCTAGGAACCTGCATCTCCAGTAGTTTCTCCACAGCAGTCACCACCAACTTCCCCGCACACGTGGAGGAAGCACAGCCGTCACCCCAGTGGAGGAAATAGTGAGAGGCCTCTTGCAGGACCTGGGCCATTTTGGTCTCCCTTTGGTGAAGCACAATCAGGTATTTAGAAGTTCTAGAGGTAACATTCATTGATTAAAGGTGTAGATTGAAGGAAACTTGATAACATCTCTTTTAATAGTTGCCTCCAAGACAATTTCTAATTATAAGTTAAATTCCTTAAATAGAAGCAAAAACCAATTATGAAAATTTGTAAGTAGATGGACCACTTTGAACAGTGGTAATTGCTTTTACTTTTATCTACGATGCAAAAAAAAAAGTTATAGATATCAGATTCTCTGAAGATGAAATGAGTATAAATAATTATTTTCTAAGATATTAGGTATAATATTAGTTTCAGTATTGACAAGGAAACCTCAATAAAATTTAATAGATTTAAATGAGATAATTTTAAATTGACAGAAAAGATTTCATTTTTAGAAAATCACATTTCTTCAAAGTTAGAGCTTGAAAGAATACTTTCATAATGTGTGTGTGGTGAGTTTATAATAAAAAGCCTTGTAACTTTTTTTCTTTAAAAGTGAGTCAGCATGTTTACCCATTCCGTTTGTAGGCTCTTCTGCTGGCGACGCAGTATGGTCAGGGCATTCTCCACCTCCACCGCAAGAAAACTGGGTCAGTTTTGCAGATACTCCACCAACCAGTACTCTTTTACCCATGCATCCTGCTTCTGTCCAGGTGTGACATTTTATTGGTATTGCATTTTTATTTGCTTCATTCAGAGTATTGCTGCAGTCATTGTTTTTATATTTTGCTGTGCAAATTTTATAAATGCAAGTTAATTCTTTCATCTTTAAAATAAAAACTTAACTCTGTGCCTTTTCTTCAAGTCTGTTATCATTAAAATGTTTTGCTAAAAGTTTTGGCTGATTTTCTTTCTAATTCCTTAGTGAACTTTTGAATGGTTTTGGCATCCAGGAATATGTTTGCTTGGCTTTCTTAGCACATTTCCATAACCTTCTGTTGCTTACATATTGCTGTCATTCTACACATTTGTATAATTGTGGTCCGAAAACATTCAATAACCCGGTTATAAATATGTGGTTTGCTGATGAGTTTGTGAAGACTTCTTATATATTAAACATCCACAAAAAGTAAGTTGTTCTTTCAAAGATAAGTCGCCTAGCAGCCTTGGTCCATGTAATCATATAGATAGCTACCGTACTGAGGAAAAATTGTTTCATTACAGGACCAGACAACAGTACGAACTGTAGCATCAGCTACAACTGCCAATGAGATTCGTAGGCAATCCAGTAGTTACGATGATCCCTGGAAAATAACAGATGAGCAGAGACAGTATTATGTAAACCAGTTTAAAACCATTCAGCCTGATCTAAATGGATTTATTCCAGGTGAGTTGTTAAAAACAAATTCTTCTAGATGGGAACATTCAAAGTCTCAATGTCATAATATCAAAGACATGGTTTTATTGGTCAGAGGTTATAAAAGATAATTCTCAAATTGTCTAAAAAGAGTTTATAATCACTGGAAACCGAAAACATGCCATATATGCATGTTTAGGTTACCTTTTTTCCAGTGAAAAAGGTCTTAAGACTTACACGTTATTCTTGGATCTCTACGTTCAGAATAATGCTAAACAACACTGTTTTAATATTTCAGGATCTGCAGCTAAAGAGTTTTTTACAAAATCAAAGCTTCCTATTCTTGAACTTTCTCATATTTGGTAAGTGTGGTATATATTAGTTGGGTAATGTGGGTTGTTTCAAAAGCGTTTCCTGCAGGTATTTTTTTTAACCTTAAAAACAAACTATTAGACTAAGTTTTTCAAGAATGTTCTTAACTCAGTATTGGCCTGAAAATAGTCAGCTTCTCTCTCACTCTAGAAA
This sequence comes from Micronycteris hirsuta, assembly GCA_004026765.1. Lineage (NCBI taxonomy): Eukaryota > Metazoa > Chordata > Mammalia > Chiroptera > Phyllostomidae > Micronycteris > Micronycteris hirsuta. The sequence goes on along the minus strand of PVJI01004425.1, from coordinate 78,828 downwards.
CAAAATTAAGTGATATTGGTATAGTAGTTCTTTAAAAAGTGCTGAAGTCTTTAAGCTGCATTAGCTGTCTTTTGTTGCTAATATAATGCATGGAATAAAAGTTAGTTTGCTCATACATGGTTATGTTTATTTTATTTGAATTTAAGCAAGTTTGTTAAGTCCTATATTTGGGTTTGAGAATAGTGCTTAGCATCCATTTAAATACAGACTTAAGACTCTGGATAGTTGCTGTATGGTTGGAATTAGTCATTAAATTGCAATCACATATTACTTTTTAAAAACATTTATCAGACTTCGTTGGTGTCTCTCAGTTGGAGAGTCGTCCTGTAAACCGAAAGGTCACGGGTTCGATTCCCAGTCAGGGCACTTACCTAGGTTGTGGGTTTGTTTGCCAGTTGGGGTGCATATGAGAAGCAACTCATCAATGTTTCTTTTTCTCCCTTCCCTTCTCTCTAAAATTATTAAGCATGACCTCAGGTGAGGATAAAAAGAAAAAACAATTATCAGATAAACATAAGCATTGTTTCCCATTTATATCAATATATTTATCTATATTCTAAATTTTAATAGGACTTTTAGTAGCATAGACTGCCATAGTACGATGTAGATAATGCCTAACCCCAAAAAATCAAGAACTAGCAATGTATTCATGCTTTTTATAATTTAAGGTGATAAATACAAAAATGGTTGCACCTGCATCTAGGAAATGGAAGGATTGGAGGGCAGGGCTGCTGTCTTTTTGTATCAAGCCTTGTAGTTGTATTGGATGCTTTAAAGTACATGCATATGTAGACCTTTAATAACAATAAAAACAAAGTTGTAGAAAATTTTATTGACTTATTAAATCTGACTTCAACTAAATCTGGTTTCTAAAAATACATATGAGATCTGTCCAGAAAAATGCAGCCATTGTTAATAAGTCTGGTTTGCAGGACATCGATGTGACCTGGCAGCCAAGAAGAGTAGATTGGAATGCTCACGCAGGAACAGTGATAGCTTTACTGTACTAGTCAGTGGGGGCGATAGACACCGTTGAGTGAGCATGTGTACTGTGTGGCCATTGATTCAAAATGACTGAGTAGAGCAACAAATCTGCATCATATTTTTCATTAAGCTTGAATATTCTACAGAAACTATTCAGATGATTCAGAAGGCCGCAGCTATGGGTAGCTGGTGATTGGCAGCTTCATCATGACAATATGCTTGCTCATGCATCACGTCTTGTGCAGAGTTTTTTGGTGAAACATCAAATCACCAAGGTGACTTAGTCCTGCTACAGCTCAGATTTGGCACCCTGTGACTTCTTGCTTTTCTCAAACTAAAATCACCTTTCAAAGGGAAGAGATTTCAGACCCTTGATGAGATTCAGCAAAATATGATGGGGCAGCTGATGGCGATTGGGAGAACTGTGTGAGGTCACAAGGTGCCTACTTTGAAGGGGACTGAGGTGTCATTGTCCAGTGTATAGTGCTTTTTTTCTCTTCTATAATGTTTCTATTTTTCATATGACATGGCTGGATACCTTCTGGACAGGCCCCATATGTGTTAAAGGTCATTTATTTATTTATTTATTTTTTGCTGACCTTATTTTGGGGGTTCTTTTTTAGCATTTTATTATGAAAATTTTAAGCACATAGAAAAGTTTAAAGGATCATTCCTTAAACCACCCTCATTCCTATCGCCTATATCCTACAGTTAACAGTTTGCTACATTTGCTTTGTTACATATCTTCCCACCTGTGGGATTTTTAAAGTTACTAATTGTACTTTTTCTGAGAAAGGATTTCTCTTTTTTTTGAGACATAAAGGGATCCAAAGGAGAATATGATTATATTCATGATAAGTTTGTCTTTTAGGGAACTCTCAGACTTTGATAAAGATGGAGCATTGACACTGGATGAATTTTGTGCTGCTTTTCATCTGGTAGTTGCTAGGAAGAATGGCTATGACTTACCAGAAAAACTCCCTGAAAGTTTAATGCCCAAACTGATTGATTTGGAAGATTCAGCAGGTAAGATCCAGGAGCCTGAATAGACCTGATTGCATGGCTTGATAAATAACACTTGGTTCTCAAAGCAAAATCAAGATATAGATGTTAAAACTTAGGTCAAGAACATAGACATTTCATCAGGAGCATGTAGATTTGCCATTAGAATGAGATGTGCAGCCGGACCTTGGATTAATGTTTTGTCTCTTTAATCAGCTATAAACAGAAATAAAGACTATATGCCACAACTTTACTTGACACTTGTGACTGACTGAGATTTGAAGAGCATTTCACAGTGTCTTATTTTGCCATCCTTTAGTTGCATTTTATATTGTCTGAAGTGGCTAACGTAGCCTGTCTTCATTATCAACATTTTTCCATTTCATGCATCTTAACTTGTTGAAGGGAAATGCCTGGCTTATCATTGGACCTTTGCAATTCGCAAGCATTTTCCTTTAAAAAGCCAATTTCTTCAGACTCTAAAGAAATCTGGAAGTTTTGTGTTTGATGTAGATAATGCTGCATTGTTGATCATGTTTACAAGAATGCTTTTGTAAATGCTCATATTTACTGACAGCTTTATTTTAAAGGAAACAAGAATATAAGGGGTAAAAAATGAGTACTTTAAAAAAAGTTCTGAATGACTAAAAGGAAATCTAATGTTAAAGAGTCTAATTAAAATTAAATTAATTGTCTTTGGTTTTTTATCTGAATTCTCTTTAGATATGATGGAAGGAACTTTATACTTTTAAAAGTGAAGTTAAAACAGAATTTGACTCTCAAAAGGGCGTTCATCAATTAGGCATCATCTCTTTGACCCAGAATTGCATATGATCTGACTTTGTTGCCTGAATTATATGTTAGGAATCTTTTTGACTATTACTGTCAAAAAGAAAACGATCTCCTTAGAGTCAGGAATCTGAGTGTGCTTCTAGTGTTGCTAATTACTCCTGTGACCGTGGGCAAGTTCTAACCATTTACTATATTATTTCTTTTTTGTTTCTCCACCTGAAATGTGGATTTGATACCATTCACATTTCAGGACCTGAATTGTACACTGACTTTTTGTCAACCAAAAGTGGATCTAAAATTTTAGGGTTGGTTTTAGTTTTTCAGAAACATCCTATGAGAATCCTAGGATTTTCCTGATCATTCCAAGTAGTTATTAGGCATCAGTTAACATCTAACTTGAGCTAAAATGTTAGTATTTTTGTTGTGTAATTTTGCTTCAAAGTACTTTGATTTACCTAATTAAGAAATAAACAAAAAGAACTTCTTTGTTTGGTTTATTCAGTAGTAGCCAAAAGAGAAGAAATTCTGATAGCTACAGACTTGCTGTGCCATTGATTTAGAAATTAGGCCCAATGTCTAGAGTTTTGCTATGACTTTAATCCTTTGAAAACTGGTACCATATTAATAAGTCAACCTTATTCTGTTATATGTCATTTTGTAGAAACTTGTCTGATTCTGTTATCTGTTGCATATAGGTTGGTAAATCTGGCTTTTGAATGTAGTCTTTTCTTTTTCTTTAATTTAAATAAAATTTGGGGTTTTTTTGAAATTTGATCTACTGCCTGAATTTTAAGGCTGATGATTCAAGTAGAAGTTCTTTCCTGGGCATATTTCTTTTTACTCCTGTTAGATCTTTTTAGCGAAGAGTCACTCTGATTTTTTTTGCCTGTGTATATCTGTACACTATTGTTCTAACTATAATTTTAAAGATATCAAAGTCTCAGATAATTTTTTCCCATTTCAATATAATCCATATAGTTTTATGAATTTATTTAAACATTTGCCTACAGGGTATTAAATTCAGATCTGCTTCACCTACTTACAAATGATAAATTTGGAATTTTATTTATTTAGGGTCGGGACACCGATGAATCTTTTTTTCTCCCAGCTATCATAAGCCCGAGACTGTTATGCCACAACGTTTTTTGAGTATGGAAATTGTCATATGGCACTGGATAAATCAAGATCTGTAAAAATCCTTTTATATATCTGTGTTTTTAGAAGATCACAGTTGAAAGGGAAATACCCAAGCGATATCTTTTGCGTGACCTGAAAATTTAACATAAATATTCACTCTGTGGAGCCTTTCTGACTTAAAGACAAAAGTAGTTTCTGTCTTCTCTGTTCTCTCCTACGTGCTGTTTATTGTGACACTGAATATATATCACACTGAATCCTGTTCTTTTTTTTCCTGTTTCTACCACTACACTCTTGAGTTTCTTTAAAAAAAAAAAAAAAAAAGGAAATATATCGTATTCAATGTAATACCCCCAGGATCTAGCACTTTGCCAGGCATGTACTGAGTTGCTCAGTAAATAATTACTAAGTGAATTAATGCTAAAACTGTGCCATTTTTAAAATAGGATATTTTTCTTGACATATTTCTGTCTTTGAAAATACAGTCTTTTGTTACATGTTTGTGATGTTGAGACAAACTAAAATATTCACTCCACAAGTATGTATTCAGTTTTTACAAGTTAATAACACAGGAAAATAGGTGCTGAAAGTGGTGACTTGAGTTACAGTTGTTTGGAGAACGAGCGAGGCTTTCTAGAGGCATGCAGACATGGGTGGGATATATATTTTTTTTCCAAAATTATTTGAACAAGTTTATGGGGTTAAATAGCAGATAAAAATAAAATAGCTAAGGATCATAGGTACAAGTACTTAAATGGACCTAAATTAAAATCCTTAATATTTAACATCAGCACTAAAAGAAAGTGTGCAGAAATTCATCTGTGGAAACAGCTTTCTGAAGCTGAATTCAAGAAAGAATGTTTATTTTCTGAGAATGGTTATCTTCTTTAAAATACAGATATAGATATAGATACAGATACATTATAAAGGGTGACCTGCCAGCTTACCACAGTACGGTGTCTTCAAGGAAAAAAACACATGTTGAGATGCTTTACATCTTAATCTCAGTCTCTGAAGAATCTTCTTTGTAGCATGGTTGCAATTTTACGTCTACTGTATTTTATGGGATTATTTGATAAAATATCTCTATGTTAAGCCAGAATAGAGGCCCTTGGATGGGCAGTAATGAGATTGATCTTGTTCATTATATCTCAGCAGCTAATAGGGTGCAAATTAGTACATAAGAAGACATTTTTTTAATGACTAATTGGGTGAACTACTTGTTTTTTAAACTGTTTTCTGTCTTCACATCACAATGCTCACATGAGCAACTCACTTAATATCTGATTCAGTGCTCAGAGAGGGAAAGGAATGCACACTCCCCATTCCGTCTCCTCCTTCATAATCACCATCTATGCAGCAAACTTGAGCATATGTTCACTGTTGGTACGGTACCTTTAGATCCTCGAGCTCCTAGAAGTACTTCTAACATGAATGTTTTTAAAAGCCAGAAGTTTTTTTTGGTAATGGTTTACTATAAAAGTTTATAGTTGATACTGGCTTGATGTGAGTTAATCACTGTTAAGAGTTTCTCTGTATTTATCCAGAAAATTTTATCATAAAAGATTACACAAGTAACGTCTGCAGATACCTGTTTTAACACAAGTATATTCACACTATACATCCTTGATTGTTTTTTCTTATAATGTTGGATATCTTTGCACTTTGTTGTCTACAGACTACTTGCCTTAATTTAACTAGTCTCTTACTGATGGATTTGAGACAGTTTCTTGGCTTTACCTTTAAAACAGTGCTGCAGGGTACGTGCTTCTACATAGATCTTCGTTTTGTACCAAGAACCCACAATCTTTGTTTTCGAACAATTCACTCTCCAAGTGCCCTTAGTTGCAGAGGGAAAAATAAAGAAAATATACATTAATATTGATCATTGACTTTCCAATTAAGGAATTACTTCCCAAGCCCCCTATACAAACACATGTACAGTCTTGACACTAGAATTATTTAGCTCCAGATAGTTGGGTTTTATAGTTCACAAATCAGTACAATTGCAAATATTGGCAAAACTGCGCCATTTAATGAAATTGGTCAAAATAATTGTATCTCAAATTTCTGGCAAAGACATTGACAAGTCTAGATAATATATGAGAAAATCTATACAAGATGACACACGAGAGACTTTTAAAGATTCTAGTTTAAATATCAGTGGGTTAGTAAGAGTCCTGGAGATACTTGATGACCCCTCTAATTCTATTTTTGCAGAAATGGCCTTTCTCTTCGCTGTAGTGTCATGAAAGCTGAAAGGGAAGGGAAGGTTGTCTGTCTTCCTCTGTTAGAGTAAAAACTCCATGGAAATGGGAGCCTTGTCTTTTCAATACAACATTTTTATTTGCTATTATTTATGTATAGTTCCTCATTAAATGTTTGTCAACTGAATTCATGCCTTCATTAATTTTGCCACCAAATTGCACCCACAGAATTTAACATCTTTCATTCTTTGTTCTTCATTCTCATTTTCACAATTTTCTGTGTAAATTTTGAAGACAAAGCCCTGATTAAATTTCTTTTTCTCTTTATGAAATTATAGTCCTTATTTTCAGTGGATTAACTTTAAATGGGCCTTTTCCATTTTTAGTTATCCTTGGCTAATGGAAACCTCCTATAGACCTGTGATGTTCTTTGAAGTATAATGGCTGAATCAAGTAAGCTCTAAAATGCTGATCAGTAAATGCAAAAAAAACAAAAAACAGCCAGTATGATTTGATTAGTGTTTTGGGTGAATGTTTTGGTTCATTTCAAACCTTGTTGGACACATTTTTACATTTTTTTTTAATCCTCGACTTTAGTTTAAAACTTAATAGACTTCTACGTAAGCCTTCTTAAGGTTGGCTTACAAAGTTTCCCTCTTGTGGCATGTCAGGAGAAATGGAATTAATTTTGGAAATAAAATACAGTTTTTGATGCATATAATATTCAAAGCAAAGCATACGTGAAATTATCTATAATTTCTTTTTGCATATGCATTGCTTGTCCCTGTCTTTTAAGTATAAATGAAAAAGGTACCATTTCTAGTTTTCCTTTAATACTTAAAATTTTTCAAAGCCTGTGTATTCTTTATTTTAAGTATTTTTTCTTGTAAGAATAATATTGACATTTCAAATAAATAAAAGCTATAGTTAACCTTTGCTTTGATGAAGCTATTAAGTGAGATTGGAACTTTGAATCTTTATGATTAAAGAATTCTTCCTACATGGTTGTCTACTTTAAAACAAAATAAGTTTTGTATATGTACTTCGATAAGTTTAATAATAGCTGGCGGTCATTTTTGAAACAATTTTTTAGTATATTGAATGTATTACTAAGACAGTAAGAGAAGTTTAGGGTGGGTAGGTTGTAAACCGAGATTAAAACTGAAGCTGTTTAAGAAAGGTTACTGCAGGTACACTGACTGTACTGAAGTGAATCTTGGGACTTTGCAGAGTCTTTTGGAGGCTAGAAAGGTGAAAACTATGTACAGCGTGTTTATTTTTAGTGCGATCCTGAAAACATGGTTTGCACTCATTTAATTTGTACTCATTGCTAACCTTTAAGTGTAGACTGACAGTACGTCAATATGGCCACAGAGGGTTGTGTCTTCCAGACATGCTTTTATACATGGAAATATTTTTTGCAAAAAGCCCTTTTGGGGTTGACTTTAACAAATAATTTAGGCTCGTGCTCTTCTTTTTCAGCCCTGATGCTCTGATGATGTCAGGGGCAGAGCAGAACCCTCAGGAGGGAGGCAGGGTTGACACAGTGTTCCAGCAGGAGGCTAGGTTGGAACACTGCAGCAGGTAAGAGTGAAACTACACCCCTGCCTCCGTGAGGACACAGTCTTACAGCGAGCTTTTGTGGGCGGGCGTGGAGCTCTTCGTTGGAATATTTATAGGGAGCCAAGTCAAAGGTGGTACAGCTTATTTATGGACCTAATGCTTCTGACTGTTAGTTTTTAGAACATAGGTAACTTGCTCTTTTTCTACAGCCATTTGTTGTTCCATACAAGAAGTTGGAAAAAAGCAATGTGAAATTCTGCTAATTTATTCCATAAATAATTGGGGAGTTTTCTGAGACAGTGATTTTTTTAAAACATTTTAGTCTTAGAACCTTTACATTCTTAAAAAAAAAATTGTGGATCCCAAGAGCCTCTGTTTATGTGACTTAAATCTATTAATAGTTACCTATTAGAAATTAAAAATAATAAATTTTAAAAATGTTGATGGCTATTTTAAAATAATAATAAGCTCCTTAAATGTTAGCATAGATATTTTTAGGAAAATAACTATGTTCCCCAAAATTAAAAAAGAAGTTATGAAAAGGGTGGCATTGCTTTACATTTTTATAATCTCTTTAATATCTATTTTTGGAAAAGGCGGCTAGATTCTCGTATTTGCTTCTGCGTTCAGGCTGTTGGATATTATTTTGTTTGAGGTACTGAGGATCTGGAAGACTAAGCCCTGATGGCCATATCCAGTCTGCTGACTGTTGTATAGCCCACAACAAAAAGTGTTTTTTTAATTTTTGGAGAGTACAAAGAACAACATTTAATTACATATGAAATTCAAATTTGTGAAATTATGTAAAACTGAAACTTCACTGTCTTAGTAAAGTAAAGCCAAGCTCGTGTCTTTACTAATGACCACGGCCGCTTTGCGCTGCAGCAGCAGAGCTGGCTGACTGCGCCAGAGCCCACCTAGCCCGCGGAGTCTTGTCAGGAAGGAGGTGCCAGCCCCCAGCACATGGAGAAAGTCTGGTCTTGCATGGTGAAAGGAGGGACTGTTTCTAGATAATTGCGATGTTCTTTGGTACTACACCAAATGTCAACAAATGGTGATTTCTTAAAGACTAATTGCAAAGTAAAAGCTGAAAACCATCTTAGTGAATTATTTGTACTGTTACTTTAAAATCCATAGATCTGTCTTACACTGTGAATACACTTTGAATGAATCTTTTACCCGTGCATGATTTTATAACATAATTGATGATTTGTATTAGTTAATACTTCTTTCCAATGAAATGGAAAGATCTTTCCAATGTTTGGATACTTTATTAATTCTATAGGCTTTGATCAAAGAAATCTTTAAGTACTGTGAATCTCTTGAGCTTGTGGATACGGATGCACATTTACCAAAATTCTCATTTTCTCTTAAAAGCTCAAAGTTTTCATTAGTTATAATACTGAAGGCAGTTCTTTTCTTGAAGTGACAGGACCACTTTATTCATTTTTGAGAAAATGCCTACATCCAAGTCTGAATAGTTACAGTTTATCAGCTGTTTAAAGAAAAAAGCATGTTCCATGAAAAAAAATGGTCTGTTCAGCTAACAGCTGGACCACACAAGCACTTTTCCTCGAGATGATCATTGTGCTGTGATGAACCATATATATAAAATATATAATTATATATATAAGTATATAGTATATATTGTATCACCTCCCCATTACTTTGGAATTCCATTATATAAATTTGCAAATACTTATTTTACTTCCCATTTTGGTATACAGAGTATTAAAAAGATGTGTTTTCAGGGCTGAGATTTAATAAAGATAATTTTACGGCTTAGTTGTGAACATTTTTCAGTGATATTCCCATGCCTAGTTGTTTATTTATTTTAACTGGAATGTGTTGGGGAAGAATACAATGACTAATACAGGATGGGACAAAAGTGGGTTCCAGTTTTTTGTATGTAAAAAGAATAATAAATAATAGTACAAGAATAAACTGTTTCATGTAAACCTACTTTTTCCACACCCTTTATATTTTGGTGCCACTGCCTTGTTTCTTGTTGATGTCAACAGTTTTACCCACCGTTGCTTTTGCATTATTAGTTCAAATGCCAACACAGGAAAAAAGTGTTGGTGTTGTTGGTGTTGGTGTTGTTACTATTGTTGCAAAAATCTTTTTGACTTTTCAGATGCCTTAAAAGGTCATGAGGATTCCCTGGAGTCCATGGTCCACAGTTTGAGAACTGCCACTCTAGGAAAATGACTCTATTGGAATACCTATGAAGTATAATTATTTGAGCGAATAATATACTTCAAGAGGCTGGACCCACTACAGCAGTATGCCAGTGAATCACAGAGGTCCCTGGAATCTGTCCCAAATTAGAACTGCCCTGAGGTGGGGGAGGGTACAGTCTGGCTCTAAATTTGCCAGTAGAAGACTGACAGGAGAACGCAGGTGTAGAAAGCCAGATGAGGGTCCCAGTTTGCCCTAAGATGACATTTGTAACTTATGTATTCCAACTGTAGATAGGTTCTTTCTTTAACACCTGCTTTGGTGGATCTCTTAAAGACACGTCACCATTCACCATCCTTTTGACAGAGTTTCCGTAAACTGTCAGAATTTATGGCCGTCATCCTCCTTTCCTTAGCTTCCTTTCTCTTTGTTATCATAGAAAAAAGTTCATAATTTTTGTTCACGTTAAAAACCACAAGCTATTCCCATGAGAAATTTGCTGCTACTATTTATCGTAAATAGTCTTTTCATGAGTTTTTCTCAAAGAGCTTTGAGTTAAGTGGTCTTCGTCCAACATTATCTGAAGCCTGTCTGCCTCTTCTTTCTATACTACTCTGACACTTTTATTGAGAAAGGGATAGGATTAAGAACGAAATAGCAACAATTTCTGATCTTACAAAACAAACTTCACAAACTATGATGCTGGACTGCAAATTAGAACTTGCATTAAAAAAATGGAAGAAAGAACTTGGAGTGTAATATAACTGTAGAGAAATAATATCTGCATAAGTAAAAGGGACGCGTTGTGTTGGCCACAAAGTCCATTTAGTTTTTTCCACAAAATAGAAGACACAGTTTTCATTTTCACCAATAACTTTATTGATTTAGATGTTTTGAGTATGTCAACTATCTCCTGCTGTTGGCTTCTAGTGGATAAAGGGCAGGGGTGCTGCTAAACATCTTCCAATGTATAAGAAAGCCCCATAGCAAAGAATTATTTGGCCAAAATTTAAGTAGTACCAAGAAACTTCATGAACCACTTTTGACATGTTTGATCAGTCATAGCACCTTCTTTGTACACTGTACAAATCTTTTTTTGTGTTTCAGCATTTACCTTTTTTGAAATAATAAAGCACTTATGGGCCAAAAATATTGTGTACTTTCTTCCATCTTCAGTATTAAAATGGCTGCACAAAAATTCACCCATTTTGATTTTTTTTTAAATGCACGCTGGTATGACAGCTGTCATAACACAATCTAACAAAATTGTTTCAAATGAAGTTAAAGGCAGCTAAGCACTACAAGTGCCATCATATGGAAAAAGCTAAACAAACATTTTGGCTAATCTAATATTTTGAGATACTCGTATAACAGAATAGGGCGTAGAGAAACTGAGTACCTTTTCAAAATATCAGTAGTTAGTTTTGGTTCTAGGAAAATAACAGTAAAGGAAAATGAATTTAATGAAGAATAACACAAAAAGCAACTCATTCAGTAAATATTTGCCCGGTATGTATTAGGTTCTGTGTTGGGCAATAATGTGTGAAGAATTTACTTAAGAATAGATTGAAGTTAAAACCTATACACTGCTAGGTTTTATATGGGTGTCTATTTAGAAATTTGAGGAACAGTGCTAACATTTAATGGCAGTGTCTTTTGTTCTGATGGAGAAACTCTGGTGCTGTTTCATTCAACTTGCCCATGGTCAAACAGTGAAGATCGTGACAGACGGTGGAATCGGGTTTTAATACAGGCTCTAAATAGATTAAGTTTGCCCCATTAATTTGGCTCTTATTGTGCTTTTCACACTGGGATTATATTCAAAGCCATGTAAAAATTGGGAAGATTCGAATGAGAATTACCATTGAAATTTGTCATTTTTTAAATTAGAATTTAAGAAATACTCTAAATTTGGACTTAACCAATTAAAAGTAGAATATGCTACCACACAATACTTTAAAAAGCCCTTTGAAATTGTGTCACGGATTTGTAGCTTTCTCGTGAAGTCTGTAAGTGCCAGCGAGCCTAATGGGAAAAGTTTGTTTCGTGTGGGCTTATTGACTGCTCTTTGCTCATGCCCGGGGCTCTTCCTCTCCTGCTGTCTGCCCTGCAGTGTGGTGCTGTTTGGTGACCGGATACTCGTGCAGAAAATGTGAGGGACTTGAAATACATTAGCAGTTCCCAAAGTATATTCCAAGAGAATATCAAGGGATTTTATTTGATAAAAAAAGGTCTGTGTTTGGGGGAAACTGATTTAAATTATTTATTTGCTCTAGGACAATTATAAGTCTTTGATATAGAAATTGTCCGTGGGAATGCTCCAACAGGGAATTATAGTATCCCCAAGTTTATTTGAACAAAAAAACATTTCTTGAACCTAATTTTTAAAAGGATTTTATTTGTTTATTTCTAGAGAGTAGGGAAGAGAGGGAGAAGGCGAGAGAGAGAAACATGATTGGTTGCTTCTCATATGCCCCCTGACTATGGACCAAACCCACAACACAGGCATGTGCCCTGACCTAGAATCAAACCGATGACCTTTCACTTTGCTGAATGACACCCAGCCAACTAAGCCACGCTGGTCAGGGATTGAACCTACTTTTTTAAAGTACCTCACTGATTAATATTCCATGAAATACACTTTGGGAACTGGTACAAGTTCATCCCTACTATCAGAAAATGATTTGAAGCATGGTTGCTATTGTATTATTATTATTATGTATAACACTCTTTTTTCTATTTATTCCTAACTAGAATTTATATTTATGGAAAGCTGTGGTTTCAGGTTGACAATAAATAGCAAGAATAAGTACTGCCTTATTGTCTGATTGTTAAAATGCTTATTTTTCAATTACAGTTGACATTATAAAAATATTTATTTTAGGAACATGAGGAATGAAATTTCAGATTATAAATTACTACTTGTCAAAGTCTTCATTTTGTTTTTTTATAAGTAATATTCCTAAACTAAAATACATATTTATAGAGAATGTCTCTATTTTTAAATTGCAGATGTTGGGGATCAGACAGGTGAGGTAGGTTATTCAGGCTCTCCTGCAGAAGCGCCTCCAAGCAAGTCGCCATCCATGCCGTCACTGAACCAGACTTGGCCAGAGATGAATCAGAGCAGTGAGGTTAGCAAAGCTTCCCTTTCCTTTCAGTAACATTAACTTTGTTAAGGTAAGACGTTCCAAGCAGAGTGATTTCAGCATCTAGCTCTCTGAGCATGTACGCACAGTTAAGAGAACATGTAAAGTAGGACTGTGATAAACATTTGTGATTATGTGACTCAGGTTTGCAAAGTACCTTTTCACATATACACTGTCATTTGGTTTCTACCACTCACTCCTGCTAAATTCCTGTGAGTTAGATGGGACAGGCACATACTGTTTACAGTCAAAAGGCCAAGATCACTCAAAGCTATTGAGGGACAAGAGCTAAGATTTCAACACAAGTTCTTTGACATGCAGTCAACTACCATACCCGCCGCATCACACCGCCTATTCATTCCGATACGCAAGGTATGTGATAATACATTTGGAATCTTAGCATAGTAATGATAGCAGTAGTCAGTTAAAGAGCCTTTGCATATGAAAAAAGTGTTTTCTTCAACCCAGGCTATTTATAATAACTTAGTTTTATTTACTACAAAATCAAATTTAACCCTATTAAACGCAGTGGTTAAAAGCTGTGTTACATATAAGACCAAGCATAACATGCAAAACACAATTTGAGACAAATGCAATCTTCCTCCTCATTACTTTGCAACTCCATCATATAAAGCAGTAGAAGTAGGGCCACTCAGATCAGAATGAGGGGAGTAGGCCTGAGGCCCCTGTGTTAATAAACCTTAGTGCTCTGAAGAACTTCAGTTAAAAAATAGCTCTTCTGGCCTGTTAGAGCAGTTTTCTTTGTGAACAAGTTACTTTTTTTTTTTCCTTACATTTTTTCGTATCATTTTTAGGTAGTGCTACAAATTTAAGTTTGTTGGCTTTCAGGAAATTCTGAACTTCTGTGCTTTCCATCTCTTTCAAAGCCAGAAAAGTACTGGATTAAAGAGATACTGGTTAATTTTCGACAGTTGAAAACAGAAGTACTGGCAGGTTTAAAGTACTTGCTGCTGCTTTATGACAATTATAGACACCTGTTCCTGAGATAGAACATACCACTTGTCATACCGTCGGATGTAAAACCACGTATATAAGAAATTTCCTAGAGGAGGGAGATTAACCCTTTCCTAGAGGGAGGAAAGAATTTAATAGGAAAGAGGCTTTATAGAGGGTATGGTCACTATTTTAGAAACGGCTATTTTTGCTCATTTTTTTTTTAAAGCAGTATCAGATTAAGAGTAGTTTTTCCATTGATTCCAGGTCACAAATAAAACAACTGTTTCTAAAGCATCTCGATTCTAAAGCCCATATTCATTCTAAATAAAATTGTGTGTGATTGTTAAAGACTAGGAATGGAAGTCCCGTCCATGTTCTGATTTAAGCAGCTGTGCCGTTACACTTCTTTTAGATAGTACTACAAGTTCCATTTTGTAGTGCTCAGTAATAAGGTTATGAATGTCATAGTTATTCTTTTTTACTCTGCGTGGAAAATCAAAATGTTAATAAAACTAACATTGACTTTGAGACATTTTAATAATTTTCTACCACAAAGCACTAATGATTCTTTCAACAAACATTATTCAGCGTGTGAGTATGGATGAGGCACTGTAGAGGATAACGCTAATAATAGTAACAACAGCACTAATAGTAACCCTTAACCTTCACTGAGCACTTTGGATGTGCCAGTTCTGTTCAGAAGCTCTTTACACATATGAGCTTGACTTCCTCACAACAGTCCTACGACATAGGTATTATTAACCTCAAGTTACAGCTGGTGAAACAAAGCACAAATTGATTAACTTGCTTAAAGTCGTGCAGCATGACTGGATTCCAGTCGTCCAGTTCGAGAGCCTGTGCTCCTAACCATTGTACTAATATCATAAAGATAAAAGTGTCATTCTGCTCTCCAGGTAGCTTCCGTACAGTCTTGTGAAACCAAGTAAAACTTCGTGCAACCAAATAAGTAAATAAATGCCTTCTTTTTGGCAAAAATCTATATCTAAACGTTTCTCCACAGTTAGATCATTAGTATTTTAAAAATTCCTTCTGTACACATGCAACAATAATTATTGAAGAAACTATAACAACAAATATTGGTAAGTCACTTCCCTGAAGTGACATCCCATGAAAAAAATGAATTATTGTGAGCTCTCTTTATTAAAGAAATACTTTGAATTCATCAGTATATCTTTGTATATCTTAATTTTTATGAGTTTAAAACTAACATGTAGGCAAAGTTGTTGAATGATTGTATTAGCCATTTTTGTAAATAATTTATCAATGCATTAATTTGCTAATATATAATTTCCACAAGTCTTCTCAAATTAAATATCATTATTTTAAATAAGTCGAACTTTGAAGCATAAAAATGAGTAGTTTTCCATACTGAATTATAAAAAGGATTTTGATGAATAGGGTAGGTGTGTCTATGTGTAAATATTTGTTTGTATATATTGTATATGTGTAGATGTTTTCCCTCTTCAGAGTACAACTGATAATTCTTAATCAAATTTTAATGCAATTCTGATATAAAAATTCTATGATATTTTATTGCCAAGATCTTTAAAACAAGTGGAATTTACTAAAATTAATATTGGCTTATTACTCCACCTATTTTGAGGTATGATATTTGTGTACCTCTTTTAGAAGAGTAGTATTTCATATCAAAGTACATCTTCTATATATGTAACACATATCCAGATGCTTGATTTGCTCTCATTGTGGCCGCATTCTGATTTTCCCAGCATGGGGGGGGCGGTGCCTGATTGGCACTTCTGTCTTTTGGTCTGGCATGGTCCTGTTCCTAGTGCTGATTGCAGAGGTTGACTTGCTACAAATTGACATAAGCTCAAACATATAATTATAGAAATCTTTGCATTTTATCTCAATTATATTTTATTAAGTATACATAGGTACAAAATAATGTGCACGTACATAATAGAATCAGCTTTCAGGGGTCGCACTGGCAAGTCACACTGACTTGCTTTGTTTTGACCAAAAGTTTGGTACTTAAAATGTTCTAACATTACCAAATCAGTACATTTAACATTTAAATTTTAAAAGGAGGATTTGAAGTTTCCTTTGTCTAGTCAACACACCCCTTTACATTTTTACATTCTTGTCATTTATACCACTTAGACTCGGTTCCTATATGGTGTTTTGAGTTTGAATTCTGTAAGGTTTTGAATCTCTTCATAGAGATTGCAATAAATTGTTACTATACATTTGATTTGTGAAAGCCGCTCACCTTACATCACAAGATGACCCAGCATAGAAGAATATAAAATGCTTATGGAAAATTAGAAATTACGGAATTTTGTCAGGCCTATGAAACACAACTTGCAGTGCAACCTCTGAATTACTTTGCTCAGTCTTCTCCAGTGACCTTTTACTCCACCTTTCTCATCATGCTGATTTGTCTCTCCTCTGTCTGTTCAGCAGTGGGAGACATTTAGCGAACGCTCTTCAAGCTCACAAACTCTGACCCAATTTGATTCTAACATTGCACCAGCTGATCCTGTAAGTCAATCACTTAGCTTGCTTGTTTGAAATTAATTTTATTAACCCAAATTTCCATTCATTATGGTTTTTAGCTATGCATGATTCAGTGGAGTGCTTAGAGGGAAATAGTGACAGGCTTTTCAGTTTTTGTGTGCCTAATGATGGAAAGAACATTTTTTTTAATCATTGTTTGTATTTTCTAGTTATTTTGGTGAGAGAAAACTGTGTGTTTTTAAAATCTGGTACATGTGTCTAAAGAAACATTTTGTGACAGTTGACTTAGTTGACTTGTTTTCATTTGCTAATTGAGTGTATGTGTTATTAAACATACTGTTTAGTGTAGTGACACTTAGTAAATACTATTTTATTTGTATGCTTACACATCATGTAATGCGTACTATGTATGTAAATATACAGTGTCATCTTTTATAGTCCAGATGGTATGGCTTTGACTTCAATCATGTGTTGAGTTCTGTTAAAAGAGAACCGGGTTCAGCAGAACAATGGAGTCGTTAGTCACAGATGCCCATTGTGCAGAGGGGCCTGTCTTGTCTTCCTGTGGTTCGCTGTGTTGCTTCGAAAAATGCTACAAAGTTCACACCCTGATTTCAAAAATAAATTCTATTCCCATAGACTTAATTTCATATATGCCTCACCTATCCCTCAAGTTATTTGAAAACTTCAAAACCTTAGGTAGTAATTATTTGTCTCACTACTCACTCCTGTTTTTTATTTTTTTTTCTTTTAAAGAAAAGAACATGCTAATAAGCACTTTTCAAAGAGAAGAGGCAGTAGGAAGGGAAGAAGGATTTAAAAATCAGTTCAGTTGGAAGATAGGGAGAAAGTGACACAAGGCATTCTTTTTAAATGTTTCTTCAAAAACAGTCAGCATTTATTAATTAAAATGGTCTTGTTTAATGTTTGAGACAAGTGTAATTTAAAGTAATATAGTACATCAACAGTTTAATGGACCTTTGGTGTGTTCTACAATTTTAAAGAATTTGTATGTGAAATATAGAAGATGATGTTAAATTGAATTCAAGAGTCAATTAATATGTAGGTCATTTGTGCCTTTTGCTTCTTCTGCTTTGAGGGCATTCATTAATCTTCGATTTTAAACTGAAATATTAAGGAGAAATAAAAAAGAAACCATTTTTGCTGCTTATTATCAACTATAATTAAGGTCTCTTGGGAAGTGACAGGTTCTGGAAGCTAAGAGAAAATTGTCCAATACCTTAGCACTCTCTGTTTCATTTCTCCATATTATTCTTGCCTCCTACTTACACAGTCAAGATAGCTTTATTTAAAGTCCTTCATTAAAGTATTTTATTTGGGAAAGAAGGTTTGTTGCAGCAATAAAGAAACACTATTCTCTAACCCTTAAGAAATAATTAAAATAATTATTCACAGTATTATGATTTTTTTGTCAGGCCAGGGAAGAACATTAAATATAAAACACAGAATTCAGGGACAAAATAAATTCACTCATGACAGGCAGGAAATGCAGGGAAATAATTTGGCTTAATAATAGTGATATTCTTATAAATTCTTGGTAATAATATCCAAATTTATGAATTTTAGCTCTAGTGTTTAAAATGCTATGGCTCAGTACTTTCTTTTGTTGTCTCTAGTGTGGCTGGAGGCTCCAGAAATTTTTAAAGTGTTTAATCAACATTTTAAACTTGAATTTAGACCTCTGAATTTCATAGAGTTGCCAGTTTTAAATATTTACAATCTGGCACCTAGAAACACTTTTCTTTTATGGTGGCAAACTTAAATCTAAACT
Source organism: Micronycteris hirsuta (assembly GCA_004026765.1). Taxonomy (NCBI): domain Eukaryota; kingdom Metazoa; phylum Chordata; class Mammalia; order Chiroptera; family Phyllostomidae; genus Micronycteris; species Micronycteris hirsuta. Next base: position 60,565 of record PVJI01004425.1, on the reverse strand, counting down.
TTGTTCCCCAACTAATAATTTCTGTTTAACTTTCAATTAGGAGAATGTCCTGTTCCCACTGAGGGCCTGAATTTCTTAACCTTCATTTACTACCTCCCCAATATACTGCCTGTACGTATACAGCCAGTAACTACAATCCCAAATGATCTGCAAGGTTTATGTAAATAAGGACTGTACGTAAGTAAGGTTCATTCAGATTAGAAAAAAATCACCTTGGAGAAAAAAACAAAACAACTGTAGTTCTAATGTGAATTTGGCAAACATTACGATGTTGGAAATATTTAATGGAATATTTTTGAAGCTAAAATTTGGTAATTAGCCATTTGCTTAATAAAGTGAAAGTCTTTGAACTGCTCTAAACTGCTTTGTAGCACTTGGAGACAGCTGTCCCACAGCACAGTGACCTCACATGCAAACTGAGATAGTTAATCATTAGACTCCCAGAATTGTGGTGAAATTTGAGTTTCTGATATCTCATTTGCAGAAACTTGGTCACTTTTGTTGAACTGCTTGTCAGTTAATTGCCTCTGGTAGAATCTGCCTCTGCAAGAGTATTCTAGACTGAGGAGAAGTTTTAATGCACTAGTCTTCTCCATGTTATATGCCTGATCTTGAGTGCTGCAGAACTTCGAGCAATTCAGGATATGAAAAGGAAGTGAGTTTGATCACTGGTTATGCCCAGCCAACTCACCTGATTTGGTGGAGCCTCTTTCTAGGTGCCTGTTATATTTCCTAGGAATACAAAGATGTCAACAACAAAATTGCAATCTTAAGTAGACTGCAACTTAATTATTATAAGCTTGATGATTGTAATATAGCTGATTGTCATAAGTATCATCTATGGCTATGGACGAAACTGCGGGCAGAGAACCATGGGCCGACTTAGCCCAAAAGGTTTCTACAGAAGAGTTTATATTTGTGTGCTGAGTTGTTAATGAGTTACAAGAAGTGAACAAGAGTATTCAAAGCAGAGAGAATATCGTGAGCAGGATCAAATTCAGTGTGGTGAAAACGGAGGGTAGACACGTGTGGAGGGGAATGATGGGGACTGACCGATGGGGGGGGTTGGAGCCAGACTAGGAAGATCTTTGTATATTATATTAGTCCAAGAACCTGAGTTTAATCTCATAGACACTGTAGGCTACAAGAAGTACCATGGTAAAATGAGAGCAAGGAACAGGAAGTTGGGGAGATCACTTGAGCAATAGGGCGAAAGATTGATGGGATCAAAAGAGAGATGATGAGCACCTGAACTAATTTAGTGACAAAGGGACAGAAAGTAGGCAGGGCTAGATTTGGACAATATATAAAGAAAGTAGAAAAATACAGATATATGAACATTAATATAATATTCAATAACGTACTAAATTTTATTAAATCAGATGCCCAAATAGATGATACAAATGTGTCATGAGTGATTAGGAATGGGTTTCCTAAAAGCTTTGGGTTATTTAAATAGAAGAAAGTGGGGAGAAGCTACCAGGCAGTCTTATACTTTCTTCTCTCTGTTTAAATTTGGGGATGCTAATTTGGAACAGAGAAAGTATGATTACTTTGGCATCTTGTGACTCAGGACTCAGAAGCTTGTAAGCATTCATGGTTCCCCATTTGAAATGCTTAAAGTCAGAGCTCTCTATCCTGTGTGACTGTCATTTGTGAGATCACACGAGCTTCTGATATGCTGGTCCCTGGTCTTCAAGGAATTACCTTTTCTTGCTAGTATCAGGATCCATTGGATTAAAGCTATTACAGGCCCATAGCAGCCAGTTGATGTATGGGTGAAGTATGTAGTACATAATTGCTTTGCTGCTATAGAAACTTACACAAATTATTTGGGAGAATGAATAGAACATTCATAATTTTCTTTTCTTGGAGTCATTATTGTATTTCCATTTATTGTACTAGAAATATATGAAAAGGCTAATTAATATTTCTAACTGTTGCAAGCTTTATAAGTTAGATTTTATAAGTATACACAGAATATATATTAGATATTGGTATAAGTTAAAGCATTTAATAAATTTTCCTTGTTTTTTTCTAGTCTTGGGGAGTAAGGGGTTGGAATAAGAGCTTACTGTGTCACAAACTATCACTTCTTTCTCTTTTAATCTTGCATTATAATATTCTGATTTTCATAGCAGTTATTTTTGCTATTAAAAATTTTAAGTTAAGAAACTAGTAATTATTTCTAAAGCCATTTTTTATAACCATAACATCTTAAGTGTATTGTTATAAATACTTTCCTGTGAGTGACTCATTATGTGAGGAATCTAAACTTTTATCCATCTGTAATATTCATCTTGATAACTATAATTTTAGAGTTCAGGTTAATTGGAAAATACATGAACCCTGTCCAGAATCTCAGTGGTACAGAGGCAGGAAATTATTATTATTGGATTTATCAGTATAATTGCAATAAAAAATTAATTTGTTATAAACTGTTTGAATTTAGAGACTATGAGACTAAGCCAAGGAGAGCTGTTAAATAAGAAATGGTATGCCGGAACTTAACTTTCTCTAGCAGAGACTTAGTGTTACTCAATACTGTCGTCAAAACAGTGTTCAACTGAAACTGAAAAGGTGTTATCCTTTATAACTAAAGTATAAACTTGACTCATTACTAGATATTTGAAATTTAAGGATCTCATGTTCAGTTTTTCGCAGCAGCACGCAGACGAACCGGCTTCTCATAGAGGGGCCTGAGCCCCATCCAGTGTTTTTCCACTGGTGTGTTGCTACTAAGCCAGATGCTTGATCCCCTTCTGGTTCCTCCACTAGGAGTCTCAGCTCCCAGGGTCAGGCTTACCTGTTCCCAGGTGTACCTTCCTCTTTTCCTTCCTTTCTCAGAGGCTCCCATTTGTGTTTATCCACTCTTCCTTGCCTTACTCTTCCATTCTTTTCAAAAGTCTCTTCTACCAGTTTCTTTACTTTTCTAACAAGGCTTGCCATTCGTGAAGTTTAGGAATATCAGATGTATTACAGTCTTGAAAAGGTTTAAGAAAAGTATTAGAATCTTTGAAAAGGAGTCTTACTGATCTCTCTTTAAACAAATGGAATTTTAGGTGGAAGTTTTATGCAAAAGTTTAGAATTATATAGAACTAATCTATAAAAGTATGTATTGTGCCTACTACTACAATTATAGGAGGCATCTCGTTAACTTTGCTTTAAATATGAAAAAGAGAAGTATCAAATTTTCTTGATCAGTTTTCTGAAAATGAGTTTAGTCTGTTACTTGATTTTGGATTCTCGTGAAATAGTTCAGTTTACTTTAACCTGAGCAGTTCAGATTTGTATGATTTCATCAGATCATTTCATACTTTGCCTTTGAATACTGTCTTAAATTGTATTTTTATGAGGTCATGTTTTTATGCAACCCATTCATTAATCATTCAGAAGTTAAAATATATTTTTTATCAAAGAAATCAAATTATTAAGCATGTATAGTGAATTTGATTTTTTTACATATAATTCTAGAACTTTTAATTTAAATTAATTTTCATGCTTGCCTTAGTGTGAATGAGAGAATCTAGCCACCAGTTTTTAAAGTTTTGTTAGTTTTGATTATTTCATGGTATCAACTTAGCACTTTTAATACAAATTCTGTATTCCCTCTCATTTGTCTCTAGGATACTGCTATTGTTCATCCAGTTCCCATTCGTATGACTCCAAGCAAAATCCACATGCAGGAAATGGAACTTAAACGAACTGGCAACGGTAAGGAAACTGGCTGGACTGTATTTTAGGTTACCAGGTTGTGTTTTGCTTTAGCATCAACTAAAATACACAAGTAATTACTCTGTCAGGGTTCAGATTTCTTTCATAAATGCTAATTTTTTCAACACAGTGTTTCTACAGTTTTATGTATGTGTATTTATATGTATATGTTGTTATATTATAATTTATAAAAGTAAATTTTTTAGTTTAAGTTTAAAACTTTTAAAGAAGGACATTTGGAAAAATGTGCGTTTTCTGACTGTTTTTATGATCATTTTTGTGAATTTTCATTGAAAGTATGTTAAAATTGTAACTGAAGAGGTGTATGTTAAATTTTAGCTTTGAAATTCTTTTGCTTAAACTCTTGAATTTTTTTCTTCATCTTACATTAAATGTTTTATAGTTAGGGTTTCTCAGAGGTAAATACATTTCCTATAAGACAGCATAATAAATTACTTATTTACAGCCATTTGTGTTACAGAATTTTTATTAAAAATGCCAAACTGATACCATGAAATAATCAAAATTTTGTTCAAGTAATTACCCTAAAGGGATAAAATGTTGCAAAGTATGAACATGCAAATTGACTTATTATTATAAAATATCTTCTATTATGTCAGAAAACATATTTCTATATAAATAGATTTATATTTGTTTTTATTAAAGTATTATTTTATGTAAAAAAAATATATTGTCTTATATTCCATGGGTTTATCTGCTACTTCTTTGTAATATCTAAATGAAGTCTTATCATGTGCTTTGAGGTTTATGGATTTATTAATTCAGATACCTAGATCTTGTATTTTTACCTATTAATTCTCTACTAGATCCTAACAATCCCACTAGCCCATTACTTGTGAAACCATCTGACCTATCAGAAGAAAATAAGATAAATTCATCAATGAAATTTGCTTCTGGAAATACTGTAGGTAAGTGAAAGATAGCATTACATCTTCCATTAGAAGTTTATTAAGTCTGGATTTAGAGCCTAAATAATGCAAATGTATAGCCATTTGATACTGTCTTCACCGAATAAGGTAGAGAATAGTCAACCTTGTTTAACATCCCACCCACCATATGAATAGATGGTTCCCCGATGTTGCCTGAGCCTGCTTCAGGAAGGCCTCCTGTTTGCTGTTCCTCTCAGATAGCCAGAGTTAGTCCCTCGGCTCTTTCCCACCAGCTCCTTTCTTTCTCTCTTGCAAGAAATTGTGTATGCCAGTATTTAGTTATTCAGCCAATGTTAATCTAATACTCTGTGCCAGGCTCTGTTCTAGACACTGGGGATTCAGCCATAAAATACACAAGTCTTTGTCTTTATGGAGCTTACATTTTGTAGGGGAGATAAGAGGAAAGGCAGGGGTAGTAACTCATATCCTAGCAGGTGGTTAACACCTTAGGTAAAAACTGTAATGTATGTACTGTTTTGTGGCCCCCTTTCATGTGACTTATTCTGAATGTTTCTGTTATTAAGTGTTAACTTTTCTGGTTTGTAACTTAATCTGTATGCATAGTATTTTATTGTATCAATAGACCATTATTTGATTTACATTTAATTTTTTATAGTAATACTGGGATGAACTGTTAACCTATTAGCCAGTCTTTGAATATCTCTAATTTGAAACAGTAATTTAGTTATATTTGTTTGAGGCACATAGAGTAAAAGTGAAGAAATTATTATTATTAAGTAGGATATATTCCATTTATCAGCAGATGGTTACAGTAGTTCAGACTCTTTTACTTCAGACCCAGAACAGATCGGGAACAATGTAACTCGTCAAAGGTCAGTATTTCTGTCACTAAAAAACATATTAAAATATCTTGTTACATTTTAATATTTAAAATGATTTAGGACCAAATATAAATTATGTATTTTTCTCTATTCTTTAGTTCTTGAGTTCACTGAAAGCTATTAGATTACCTATTGATTTATGTAAAACAGAAGTAATTTTTATTTTTTCCAACTTGAACAGAAAACAAAGGACTGATAACTTCTGCCTGGCTGCTGTAGCTCAGTGGATTGAGCGCAGGCCTGCAAACCAAAGGGTCGCCAGTTTGACTACCAGTCAGGGCACTTGCCTGGGTTGCAAGGCCAGGTTCCCGGTAGGGGGTGTGCAGGAGGCAACCATATACTGATGTTTCTCTCCCTCTCTTTCTCCCTCCCTTCCCCTCTCTCTAAAAATAAATAAATAAAACCTAAAAAAAAAAAAAAAAGAATAAGGGCTTATAACTTCTTTGCAATAGCAATTTAATACTGGTAGTCCTTTCTTAGATAAACATGAGAATCCGTTTAAATGTGCAGATTTCCTTTTATAGCCTTAGGACAATCGCCAAAAGACTTCTGTGTTTTAAAAAACTATCCAGATCCTGGCTGGTGTAGCTCAGTGGATTGAGCGTGGGCTGGGAACCAAGCAGTCCTGGTTCGATTCCCAGTTGGGGCACATGCCTGGGTTGCAGGCCGGGTCCCCAGTGAGGGCCATGTGAGAGGCAACCACACATTGCTGTTTCTCTCCCTCTCTTTCTCCCTCCCTTCCCCTCTGTCTAAAAATAAATAAATAAAATCTTTAAAAAAAAACTATCCAGAACCCCAGCCCAGTGTTGGGCTACCTACCAACCCCGAAGGTCTGCGTTATGGATAATTTTTCAGGCACAAACTGAAAGGGTGTGGGATTGGGTGAGGGTGGCAAGGGTTTGTGTTCAGGAGCTCTACCATCCACAAAAAACCCCCACAGGACAGAAGCAGCTTTTCCTCTTGTTTCTTGTATGTGGCACATGTCCTTTTGCCACACACCTGGAGGATATAGAAGGAGACTAGTAATACAGAATCGCCAGAGAGCTTGGAGTCAAAAGGCTGCTCCTTAATATAGTTTTCCTGTGTTTCTTAAAATTCTCAGTCATCTTAGATTTTATTCTGCTTTTTATCCCTATAAGTGAGGATCAGATTGCCAGAGTCCATGAGATTCTTTTCAGAATATAGAACATTTGGGTTGCAAATAAGTGCATTTCTAGGGTGAGTTGAGCATAAGTATAGTCACCTCTAAAATGGTCTGGCTGGTGGTAACACAGGCACGGGAATCACAGGTAGTTGGGCCAAATTCTACCTAGACTTACCAGACTCCAAGCTTTAAATAAGTTCAAACTATCCATATGTGAAAATAGAACTTCTCATATTTAAAAATTTTAGATTAATACATAGTACCTTTAATTGAATGGGAAAACATCATACTGGTTTTCCAGTCTACCTTGAATTCTTGTTAATAATTAACCTTTTCAAATTTTTGAAATTTTGTTAAATGTAAAATTACACTGTATAAAAAGAATATTTGCCACATTAAATAACCACTTGTTTAATGCACATCATAAATAGTACTGTCCTTATTCATTATAATACTTGTATACCTACTTAGAAAATATCCTTTGCTGCTTAGCCAAGTTTGAATGCTTAGAAAGAAAAAAGCTTCAGTATCAGTAGCATGACCAATTGTAATGCAGTGAACTTCACAGGTCTCATTCAGGAACATCACCTGATAACCCCGCACCGCCACCTCCCCCTCCAAGGCCACAGCCTTCTCATTCTAGATCGTCATCTTTAGACATGAATCGGACCTTTGCAGTCACCACAGGTAGGGATTAAAGAACCATAATACATGTTATTGTTTGATTTTAAAGTTAATTAAAGACAAAACATGTCCTTGACATGTCTTTTTAAATACTTATCTGAAGGAAAAATTCAAATTTAAAAATATCACATCAGAAGTGATTTTTTTTTCTTAACGACTATCTAAAATGTGTTTGAATTCAAGTGATAAAGATGGGAACCTGAGAAATGCCACAAGAGATTTTAAAAGCACGATGTGATATCAAGGAGGGAAAGCTAGTAGGTCTTAAGTTAGCTGACAAAGGAGAGACGGGAGTCTCATCTTACTCTGAGATTTTAATTTTTATGTAACTGGTCATTATTATTATATTGATCAAAATAGAAAAGTTGAGACACTGGGTGAGGATGTCCTGTTTGGACATGATGAGTTTGGAATGATGAGGAATGACGATCAGCAGGCCACTGGATTTGTGGGGTCGATGTATTGTTTGAAAATCATTTACATAGAAACTACAGAGTGAATTATTAATTAAAAGAGAAAATTGGAAGTCCTCATATTTGATGGCTAAAGTCAGAGCGTGGGGAGAAAACCAAGACTGCACAGTGGTATAGGAACGAGGCAGGGAACCAAGCGAGCAGTGAGGCCTGAGGAAAGGCTGCGCGATTGGGCCGTTGGGTCACATCTCAACAGTTATATAAGGCAGTGTACGCCTTCCGGTACTTAACAGACAGTCTTAGAGGTCTTTATCACTCGATTGTATTCATTCAACCTGCTCTGTTAGCAAAGTAATTTTATATTTACTAAAACGGAGACTCGTGTATCCACGCAGGACAGCAACAGGCTGGAGTTGTTGCCCACCCTCCTGCAGTGCCTCCCAGACCGCAGCCCTCACAGGTACTCTCCCGCGTGCTCATCACTCAGTGTCGGTCGTCACGCCCCTCACGGTCAGTCTGTCTGTGAGGTATTGGGTTCTGTTCTAGAATTATGTTTGAGATCTGAAATGGTCTAGTTGTCACGCCCTCTGAGCAGTTAATTCAGAGAAGATAAGTCTTATGTTGAAAGATAATTCCAGTAAAGATTTGAGTTATTTTTTTTTTTTTTTTTTTGAAAGAAGCTTCATAGTGAACCAAATGATAGTGTCTTGACAAAGGAGGGTTTAGTGGACAGAATTAAGGATCGGGAGATCCGAGATGTCCTTCTCTGCTGGGTCCAGCAGTAATTCACAGTGACCTCACTGCAACTGTCTGGACGTGTTGCTGCATCAGTAAAGGAAGTGGCAGGTGGCCTCTGCATCCCGCCAGGGTGAAATTGTTTTGATCTGCACAGAACTACTATGTGCCAGGGCAGATACTGGATTATAGCTGTTAGTTTTATGTGACTGACTGACTGACTGACTACCTTTACATAAATGAATTTGGTTGATTTTTTTTTTTTAGAATCTTAAAGTTGGGTGTTTGCAGTTAAAAAATAGTTTCTTAATCATAAAAGATACTGAAATTTGAATAGTCTAGTGTTTATTTCATCTAAAGTGCCAGAACATGTTCAGATGTATTCTTACTGGGGTTAAGCTATAAAACCAAGGAGTTTGTCTCTTGACTCAAGAACCGGTCTAGTGGGGAAGACAGAACTATAAACAACAATTATAAGTGTAACAGTAGATGTATTTATGAAATGCTTTGCTACGCCTTTACTAGTTAGTAAAGTCAGGGTCCACATTGAAAAGGTTACGTAAAGTGAAGGAAGTAAGACTTAAGCAGGGACTTGAAAGGCAAAGTGATAGTCCTTTTGCAGAGGGTATTCCAACCAGATGGAATGGTACCCACAAAGCCACAGAGGTGTGAGGTGGGTCCGGCACATTCTTCAAGGAAAGTCGAGTTAGTTCGGTACAGCCGGAGCGATGGGAAAGGGAGCTGAAGAGGTCTGGAAGGGGCAGAGCCTCTCCTATATGTCGTTATAAGGAAGACAGGATTTTTCTTAAAGGAGATGGAAAATTTTTAAAGGTAAGCAAGGAAGAGAATTCTGATTTATTCCTAAAGCATCTTGTACTTCCTTTGTCATAAAACTTCTCACACTCTGTTTTAACACCGTGTTAACCTGTGCCTCATCCTGCAGCAGACTGTCAGCTCTGTCAGGGCACGGACCTTACCTGTTTTGTTCAGTGTTAGAACCACAGTACCTGGCCAAAAGGAGATACTTGACGAATGTATTTTTCGATGGAAAATTGTAGAAGGATTGGTCTGGCAAAGGAGTGGAGGACAATTGAAGTGAAGTACGCTGAAGTGCTAGAGAAATTGTTAGTGCACTGGTTTTCACACTTTAAAAATAACATTTTTAGAAATACAATGAAACATTTTTAAAAAACAATAATAATTTGTTTAAAGAATAATCTGTTCAGCAGTAGCCCAATTACAAAAAAAAATAGAGAATCAGAGGGTAGGGCCAGACCTTCCCCTCTCCTTATGCACTTTCTTTGCAATAATAGTTTTGTAAAAGTGTCTCTTTTATACGGAATTTTGTTATCTTACTTTTTTTTTTAGTGTCTTAGCATTTCACTTCTGGTTTTTTAGAACTTAATGTCACTGTAGCTCACCTTGCTGAATTTACAGGTAATAAAACAGAGCATCTTTATGATAACATTTTCAAAGAAAAAGAGGCCCCTTTATGACTGCTACACCAGTGAAATATTTGTCCCTCTGTCCCCAACCGTCGCGTAGGCCCCTGGCCCCATAGTGCACCGGCCCGTGGATGCTGATGGCCTGATAACTCACACCAGTACCTCACCTCAGCAGATACCGGAACAACCAAATTTTGCAGATTTCAGCCAATTTGAAGTACTTGCTGCATCAAATGTGAATGAGGAACAAGAAGATGAAGCTGAGAAACATTCAGAAGTCTTGCCGGTTAGTTTTTAAGGGTTCATCTAATTTTCTACAGGGAATCTCTTTCACATCATAATCATAGCCTGTCTGTAAACAGAGGAACCTCTAAAGGAGCACGTATTAGAGTGAACATCAGTGAGCAAAATATCTGCTGCTGCTTTCTCGAGAGGATTTATATTCCCCAGGTCATTGCTTCTCAGTTTTTTCATCTGCTAGTTGCAGTGTAATGAATGCTTAGTAAGAATCAGAACCTGGGTGGGAGTAGCTGTTGTGTGAAAAGACACAACCAACCAGTCCTGGCTAAAACAGTTCCCTAGGTTGCATCTTAATGCTAAGCTTCTGATTGTGTGATTTGGTGAAGAATTTCCCTGTAGCAACAGGCACTGGTTACCACAGCTACACTCAGTTGGTATGGTATGAGAGTACGTCACTTTAGTTAGACAGCGTTGCAGGGGACTGTTCAGTTCTGGTGGCAAGAACTTCTCTAGGGGTCCCTGACCTCACTAAATAAAAATATAAAATTAGAGGGACCAGAGGAATTCTACAACCTTGGTTCTGATGGTCTCAACTTGTTGAACCTTTCTGACAGATCGCAAAATCTATGTTTATTTAACTGGCATCATTGCTAAAAGTTTCTTATAGATCTGATCCACAGAAAATTTTCTACTAGCCACTTCTTCAAACCTGTAACCTTCTGCCTTACTGTGGGGCCACTCAGGGTATGGACCGCACCTCCAGGAAGGCAGGGGAGAACCTGAGGGGAAGTACTGGTGTGCACTGGGTGCTGGCACTTGTGCCCCTGGGGTGGATGCATCCCCTCCCCGAACCACAAGAACTTCCTAAACAGTGCTGTGACTGCATCCTCAGCCCTCCGCACTCCCCGCTCAGATCTATGACCTTCCCTCCTCTCTGCCCTTCAGCAGTAGGGAATGGTCATTTTACAGGGTTTTCTCAAATTCCTTTTCATCTTCATCTCAGATTCCTTATGGTCACAATGAATAGTTTCTTAACATTTTACTCTGAGATGTGTGACATATATGCATAATTATATATTATTTGTATATAATTAGTAGTACTGTGTATTCATCTCTAGGCTGAAAAAACTTCTGATCCTGCGAGTTCTCTTCGAGTTGCCAAAACAGATAGTAAAATTGAAGAAAAGACAGCTGCTAGTGCTCCCGCCAATGTGGTATGCAAAAAGTCTTTTAGAATATTGACCATTTTGAATATTTATTCTTCATTTTGAATACAATATTCTTTTAGAATATTGTATTTTGTGCATACAAAATGTTACAGGAAATAATTTTTACTTTTTAAGATTTTAAAGATGACAGATGTCTTAGAAATAAAGTTAGAGATCATCTAACTCATTCCACTGCCTCTGCTTATTAAAAATTCTAGATGGTAGTCTGTCATCTGTATTAGTGCATGCCACAGGTTATCAAAATTTATGTGGTATTAAAGTCTTCTAAGTACATATAGTAGATCTTCCTATTTGGAAGTTCAGATTTTCTTTAAGTATAATAGGGAAAAATGATCAACCCTCCAAGGTTAATGTTATGTTCTGTGCTCCTTTAACTGTTTTAGGAATAATTTTTTCTCTCACATTTTATGAAAATTTTTAAACATACAGAAAAATTGAAAGAATTTTACATTTTATATCAATAAACCTATACCTTTATTGTACCATTAATATTTTATTATACTTGCTTTAATGTATATTTTTCTATTCTTATATCTATTTATATCAGCAGTTTTCAACCTTTTTCACCTCATGGAACAACATAAGCTAAAACACTACAATTCTGTGGCACACCAAAACATACATTTTTTGCCAGTCTGACCAAAAAAAAGAAATAGGTGTAATTTTGATTTATTCACACTGGCTGGCCATTGTTCTGTTGGCTGTCTTTTTTTTTTTTTTTATTTGACCATCTAAGGTGCAGGTGGCAAACACAAGGTCAGCGGGCTGAATCCGGCCCTCCACCTTGTTTTATCCAGCCCTCCACATTGTTTCTACCCAGCGGTAGCGCCAAGCTCCTTGCCCCTAGTTAAGGAGTGGTTATATTTATGCAGTCCTAAAATTACATTCAGCCCCTTGAAGGCAACCGCGAGGCTGATGTGGCCCCGGTGAACATGAGTGTGACACCCCTGGTCTGAAGGAAAGGAGGTCAGCGCCCCTGACCACATAGTCAGGTGTTGCGTGTTTCAACAGTTCTCCCAGCACACCGACTGAAAATCGCTGATCTGTATCAATCCTTCTTTTCTTTTGTTTGCATTTCCAAGTAAATTATCGGTACACTACCAAATTTTGCTAATTTTTCTTTCTATTTTCATCCAGACATTCCTAATAGTTATTAAAATAGCATCGGTTTCTGAAAGTGGTTAAACTCTACTTTCTGGATACTAATGTACTTATACATTAGTACAGTGGTATCTTTTAATAGTTAATTTTTGTCAGCTCCTGGCAGTAAATTAAAAATAGATGTAGTAAGAGGTGGCAGTTACATCTTTTTGTTTATTAACAGGTCAAATCAGGTTATAATAAATACTAAATACTATATTTGATTCTGTTGAAGGCACATTCACAGTTTCCAACAAAATGTCCACTCATTTTCATGAGTTACAATTACTGTGCACATTAGTGAAGGGTTTTTGTGTCTTTTTTTTTAACACTGCCTGGCTTTTCACTTCTTTATAAATTGCTTTCTTCTTTAAGGTGATATACTTTAGTATTTTTGAGTAAGAAATTCTGTGGTTATAATGGATGCACATTTCTGGAGACTCCCTTTTATGCTTATTGAACAGGTATATATTGATCATGTATCATCATTATGTTAAATTTGTGAGTATTAGAGTCAGATTCAGGTCACAAGGAGCTGTTATTGCCCTTTAAAAATTGTCTAGTGGGTACATTCACAATTGTGATGTCAAGTAGGAATATCCTTTCTTGTTGTGTTGCTACAGATTGTAAATTGTTTTAAAGTAGGAAAAGTGACTTAAATTTTGGACAGTAAGTGGCTTAAGGAAAGCAAGTGATGTTGGCAAAGTTCTGATTAACCATGAGTGTCTTTAGGAAATGCTCATTATTAATGGAATCCTTGTCTTCTAGAGCAAAGGTACAACACCTCTTGCTCCACCACCCAAACCTGTTCGAAGAAGATTAAAATCAGAAGATGAGTTAAGGCCAGAAGTTGATGAACATACACAAAAGACGGGTGTCTTAGCTGGTGTTCTTGGATCACAGCCTTCTATTCCTAGGTAATCGAAGCTATTCCTAAACACATTTCATTACTAGGAGCAGAAAGCATAGCGACTGAGCCCTGACTGGTGGCTCAGTGTGCTGGGGGTCATCCCATAAACCTGAAGGTCACCAGTTCGATTCCTGATCAGGGTACAAGCCTGGGTTGCGGGCCAGGTTCCTCGTTGCGGGGCATATGAGAGGCAACCGATTGACGTTTCTCTCCCTCTCTTTCTCCCTCCGTTCCCCTCTCTCTAAAAATCAATTAATCTTAAGTTTTGTTTTTTTTTTTAAAAAGCACAGCAATTAAAAATGTCAACCAGAAGGAGATATGTTGGACTAGTTCTTTAGTTGAAGAGAAGTTCTTAATTTTTGCTCTTTGAGAGTTTCTCATTTATGAGTAGGTAGAATAATCTTTCTGCTTTTCCCTTCTTTTATTGATTTCAGTTCCAGTTCCATTTTAGTACCCTATTGCAAACCCTGAAGCAGACTTTTTAAAAATTAATGGTGTAGAGTAACACTGCTACTTTAACTATAGTTGTTTTAGACCAGGAATTGGCAGACTAGGTCCCATGGACCAAATTCAGCCCATGGCCTGTTTTTGTAAGTCCCATGAACTATGGCTTTCACATTTTTGTAAAAAGAGGAGAGAGAAAGGAGAAGAGAAAAAGGAAAGAAAGAGAAAAGAAAAAAATAAGAATATGCAGTAGAAACTGTATGGCTTTCAAAGCCTAAAATAGTTACTGTCTGGCCATTTACAGAAAAAGTTTGCCAGTGCCTGCTCTAGACTAACTTAAACCCAGGTGACTCTAGAGAAGTAGAAGAATTAGAACTATAACAATAACAAAGATTCTGAAGCTTATATACCTTTGGTTGACCACTGAAACCAAGTAAGGCCAAAGATGCTCACTCTGCTTTCTAGTTTAGAGATAGGTCAGGACCCTGACCAGTGTGGCTCAGTGTTAGGCGTCGTCCTGCAAAGCGAAAGGTCGCCAGTTCGATTGCCAGTCAGGGCACTTGCCTGGATTGAGGATTCAGTCCCTGGTTGGGGCGCGCACAAGAGGCAGCCAGTTGATGTTTCTCTGGAACACCAGTGTTTCTCTCCCTCTCTTTCTCCCTCCTTTGCCCTCCCTAAAAATAAAGTCTTTAGAGGTAGATCAGGGATGAAGGGAGAGAATTTAAAGATAAGAGATGAAAGTTGGTTTTTGTTTTGTTTTGTTTTGTTTTTCCCCCTTCTTTATTTCCTCAGGTCTGTGGGGAAAGATAAGAAAGCTATTCAGGCATCAATTAGACGCAATAAGGAAACCAACACAGTTTTGGCCAGACTGAATAGTGAATTGCAGCAACAATTAAAGGTATGTACTTTGTGGATATTTGGGAAGCTGTGTGGACTTAGTATCTCAGAGTTGAACTGGAACTTAGAGGTGATCCAGCAGTTCTTATGCTACTATGAAATTTTCCATGTAGCAAGAGAAATATGTGTCTAAAATGTTTTATATGTCTTTGAATCTTTTAATATTAAAAGGAATTTCTTATACTCAGCTCTGATATGACTGCCTTATAAGGCATTGCTGTTCTTGTAATGTTCCTTAACTTTTCATAGTGAAACAAGTGAGGAAATATGGTGACCTGAGGTACTTTCCAGATTACATACATGGCTCTCTCTACACTCTTCTTCTGAGATGATTTGAGTATTGCCAGCTTATCCTTTCATCAAAGATAACTCAGATTCTATTAACGGGACTTAAACAGATCTAAAGGAGAGGGATGGAGGCAATTTAGATCATCTCGCATGTGGAAAAGACAAGCCAAGCCTTAAATGGAAGCGGTGCTTAGGGCTGATGTGTGCTTCTGTACTTGAGAGGCGTGGGTTTGTTTTTCTTACTCTAGCCATGATTTCTTTCAGTCCCTATGAATAAAAATTAACAGCCAGAATCATTTATGGCTTAATATCGCTAAGCATTCATGTCTTATAAACCAGTGGTTCTCAACTTCAATGTGTAGGACCCTGAGAATTCTGCGTTTCTAATAAGCTTTCAGGTATTGGAGATGCTGCTGGACTGTTGGCCCCCACTTTGAGCAGCAAGGTTGTAAACCACATGAGATAAGGGAGGGAGGGATGTGTCCGTACTTAGACCAGGACATAGGAGGTAAACTGGAGCTCTCTAAGGTAAACTTGTAACCATCTTGTCTCTATCCCCTAAACCTAGCACATGTTAGGGCTTTCGGGTTCCCAGACCCAATTCCAACACTGGGAGGGGGTCCCCCCCACCAACAAACAATTCTGACACTATCTACCTGGAGATAACATTACATTCCACAGGTTAGGAGTTTCTGACCAACCTGCTATAGATGGAATTCCATTGATACCCCTCCCTCTCAGTAATGCCAGTCACAGTGCTTCTGACCAACTGGCCCACTCCTTGGTCAATTAATTTGCTAGAAAGGTTCACGGAATGCAGAGAAATACACCCCTTATAGAACACTGGTTTCTGAAAGGTTCTGTAGCTCAGGAAGATGGGAAAGATCCGTAGGACAGGGTATGTGGGATGGGGATGCAGGGTCTCCATGCCCTCTCCAGGCGGCACTCTTCCCCACATCTCCATGTGCCTGCCAGTCCAGAAGTTCTCCAAATACTGTTCTTTGGGGGTTTTACAGAAGCTTCAATTAAGCATGGTTGATTAAATCATTGGCCATTGGCTGTTGATTCAGCCTTTAGCCCAGGGGTGGGACTGAAAGTTCCAGCCTTCTAAACACTTGGTTGGTTCTCCTGGCAACCAGCCTTAGATGCTTTCCAAAAGTCATTTTTATTGACAAAACAAAAGATGCTTTCTCCCTGACCCCCCAAAAGCTTGAGAAATTCCTAGGGTTTTGGGGAGCTGTGAGCCAGGAACTATGGATAAAGACCAAATATATATGGGAGATATAGTTTGGTCATCTGAATGAAAAATGTGTATTTCTTATAAATCACAGTATCACATTAGGCATTTGATAAATGTTGTTGAATGAATGCCATTCTTACAAAATTCTTTGATCAAAAAAGATATTGCAAGTTGTTCTAGATTCATAAATTTGGTTTGTTGTAAAGGAAGAATATAAAACTAAGGACAAGCTGCTAGTACCATATTGAAGATGAAAATTTTGTTAATGGATGTTTTTCTGAAGAACTAAAGAAAATCATAGAAACATGTATATAGGAGCCTTTTTAAGACTCACTTTTCTCATTATCTCTGAGAATAGAAAATAGGAAGTATACTACCAAATGGGAAGAGGTATTTCTGGTTAAAATATGAGACTGTCAGTATGATGGGTGGAGGGGAAGAACATAGATAAATTAGAATTTGCTGACTATCTGAAAAGACTGCTCAAAATCAACAGTGACTAGAAATTCTGATTGCAAAATAAATTAATTCTTCGTGAAACTGAAACTCAACATGAGGTGTGGGAGTTGCTATGACCAGATGTAATCACCAGGGGAAAGAATGAATCTCTGCTAACTCATCTACAGTTACTGCGGAGGGTATGCTTCGTGCAAGATTCATGCATACTGGCCATCATTTAAAATACTAACTTTTCTAATTATTAAAGAAAAAACATTTTATTGTCCCGATTTATGTAATAAGAAAGATATTTTAATAGCATATTTTAATATATACATAAACATTACTAAAGTGAAGTATCTTTTTAAAAAAATGAATAGCTGTCCCTTCCATCTTAACAAATTTAAATTGTTTTCTTGATGCTGAGCTATTGATAGATGTGCCTTCATTTTTATATGTGCTGAAACATAACTTGGCCTTGCATCTTTTGCAGGATGTTCTTGAAGAGAGAATTTCCCTGGAGGTTCAACTGGAACAGCTTCGACCATTCTCTCACCTATAAGCCAATCGCCGTTAACTGTGAACATGCCCGTTCTTGAGCAGTCTGGGGTTCAGGCCAGTGTGGAGACCCAGACGTTCAGCTCACTGCTTAATTCAACGTTAAATTTTATGATTCTGTTTTGCCCTCTATGTTCACCATTGTATTTAAGTATCTTTTATTTTTTAATTTCAACAATAAAAGGGTCAGGATGACTTTTTCTGGAAGGTATATTGTGTTTGTTGGCACAGTCCACCCTTGTTATTCCAAAGCATCCATATTGGTCCGTTACACTTAAGTGGCCAAAACTTCACACTGATTGGATTTATAGAATGGGCTTCTCTTTACATCTCAAGCATATTTGCAAAAGGAGACAAAATTGAGTAAACTAAATGTTTCACATAAGGCATCTATATTTTTTCTGTAAAAATCTTTAAAGTGAGTTTCCTATTTAATTTTTTTATTTGAAGAGCTGTATTGGTAGGCATTCTTTAACCATAAGCTCTGCAGTAATAAACATTCTTCTGGAGTCATGTGGTACTTCCAGTTTTCCATGTCAGTTCTATATTTTCCTTATGAAAGTTTGATCAGGACCACCAGTTACTTAAAACATTTTTAAGATTTTATTTATTTATTTTTTGAGAGAGGAAGGGATGGAGAAATAGAAAGAGAGAAACATCAATATGTGGTTACCTCTCGCACACCCCCTACTGGGGACCTGGCCTGCAACCCAGGCGTGAACCCTGACTGGGAATCAAACCAGTGACCCTTTAGTTCTCAGGCCAGCACTCATTTCAGTGAGCCACACCAGCCAGAGCTTGTGTGAGATTTTAATTCTGCAGCAAACTTATAAAATAGCTACGAAGACAGATTGTTCTTAATTGTACCCTAAAGGTGAAGGGAAAGTGTTGAACCATAAACAACATAAGGATCATCCACTTGCAAGCATCACTATTTTTTGGATGATTTGTGCACTTAACTCTCAATTAAAAGCTTATACTCATCAGTCTCTACAGAGATTATTTTCAAGTAATATGTTTTAAAACTTAAGAGGACAGTTATTCACAGAATAGATGGAAATTCCTTAGGATTTCTAGTTCACCTTGAGCTATTTTGTGACTCATTTTTTTGCCATGTAAAAAGGTTCTTCCTATTAACAGAGTTTCTGAGGCGTGCCCCATTCAGGATGACATACTGTCTGAGGATTTGTTTTCGACCATATGATAGATACACGTTTTGATCAAATTTGTAAATTTGCATTCATTGCTGACTAATAACAAATATTCCCTTTAGTGGTTTATTCCGTCTGTGGGTTCATAGATGTAAAGCTGCGTGAATATATCTTAACAGGATCAAAAGTGTGACTTTACACAAATAAAACAATATTTTAAATTTTGTATAGTTTTTAACAATTTTAAATTTTACAAATTAAAAGAAATTATATTTTCATTGTTTAAAAAAGAAAATGTTTAAAATAGCCTATTTCACAATCCTGTAGTATACTAATAGATTTTATTACATTAGAGGAAAATATGAAACAAAAAGGAAATTGACAACCAAAAGCTTTCTAGATTAATGTAACTTTTATCTACCATTATCTATATAAAAATGTTATTACTATATACATCAGCTAAAGGTTCCAAGTAGCTAACAGGTTATGGCTTCAGTTTACTAAATAATTAAAAGAAGACTTTAAAGAATGATCCAGAAAAATACCCAACGCCTATTTTGCTGATTCTGTTCTGAAATAGATTTGTCTTAATTTCTTTATTTTTATTTAACTAAATTCCATTATAGGTAAGTTTTGGTAGGTATAGGCTTCCATTTATTTATTTTTTAAGTATATTTTATTGATTATGTTATTACAGTTGTCCCAGTTGTATTCTCCCCTCTATCCCCGCTCCACCCTACATCCCCCCACAATTCAACAACCCCCCCCTTTAGTTTGTGTCCATAGGTTGTACATATAAGTTCTTTGGCTTCTCTATTTCCTATACTGTTCTTAACCTCCCCCTGTCTATTTTGTACCTACCAATTATGCTTCTTATTCCCTGTACCTTTGCCCCCATTCTCTCCCATCCCCCTCCCCATTGGTAATCTTCCATGTGATTTCCATTTCTATGATTCTGTTCCTGTTCTAGTTGTTCGCGTAGTTTTTGTTTTTTAGGTTCTGTTGTTGATAACTTTGAGTTTGTCATCATTTTACTATTCATAGCTTTTGATCATCTTCTTTTTCTTAGATAAGTCCCTTTAACATTTCATATAATAAGGGCTTGGTGGTGATGAACTCCTTTAACTTAACCTTATCTGGGAAGCACTTTATCTGCCCTTCTATTCTAAATGATAGCTTTGCTGGATAGAGTATTCTTGGATGTAGGTCCTTGCCTTTCATGACTTTGAATACTTCTTTCCAGCCCCTTCTTGCCTGTAAGGTTTCTTTTGAGAAATCAGCTGATAGTCTTATCGGAACTCTCTTATAGGTAACTGTGTCCTTTCCTCTTGCTGCTATTAAGATTTTATCCTTATCTTTCATCTTGGGTAATGTAATTATGATGTGCCTTGGTGTGTGCTTCCTTGAGTCCAACTTCTTTGGGATCTCTGAGCTTCCTGGACTTCCTGCAAGTCTATTCCTTCCCCAGCTTGGGGAAGTTCTCCTCGATTATTTGTTCAAATAAGTTTTCAATTTGCTGCTCTTGTTCTTCTTCTGGCACCCCAATGATTCAGATGTTGGAGCGCTTAAAGTTGTCCCAGAGGTTCCAAAGCCTGTCCTCATTTTTTTGAATTCTTGTTTCTTCATTCTGTTCTAATTGGATGTTTATTTCATTCTTTTGTTCCAAATCATTGATTTGAGCCCCAGTTTCCTTCCCCTAACTGTTGGTCCCCTGTATGTTTTCCTTTATTATACTTTTTATAGCCTTCATTTTTTCCTTCATTTTGTGACAGAGCTCAATCAATTCTGTGAACATCCTGGTTACCAGTGTTTTGAACTCTGCATCTGATAGGTTGTCTGTCTCCTTGTTGCTTAGCTCTTTTTCTGGAATTTTGATTTGTTCTTCCATTTAGGCCGTATTTCTTTCCCTCGGTACACCTGTTAAGTTGTTAGGGAGTGGGGCCTTAGGTATTACCAAGGGCAGGGAAACCCTCTTTGCTATGTTGTGGCGCTGTCCGTGGGGGAGGGGTTATAGAGGGAACCCTGCCGCTCACCTGCTCCACTCTAGCCCTACTTTCCAGTGAACCCTCCTGTGAGACTGGGAGGTTCTCCCACCTTCGCAACCCCCACAGTATTTGAGTCTTTAGTTTCTTGGTGAGCTGGCCCCTCCTCCCCTGTGCAGTCCACGGCCTTGCCATGGGTCCTCTACACCCAGCTGCCCATCTCTGCCCCTCCTGCCGGTCTGGATGAATGTTTCTTTAACTCCTTAGTTGTCGGAGTTCCATGCAAACTACTATTCTCACAGTTCTAGTTGTTTAAACAATGTTACAAATTTTTAAAGCTTATTTGGAAGGTCTAAGAATTTTCTTTTGCAACCAAAGAACACTTAAAAATTACAGAAAACTTTTTAGTACTTCGTAGTGGCATATTTTTAATGCTATCTAGAAGAGTACATTCATATTAAAGATATATGTGATAAGTTTTTAAGTAAATTGCCATTTATATTTTCTATACATATTTTTTAAATCAATAATTATTTCATGAAAATGTTAAAGATGAGTGGTAAATTACCAACAAATTAAAATATTTCTCCAGACTGATCATTTAAGGTACTCTTTTCATTGCAATTTTATTTTTTATTAGATCATAAAACAAAACTTTAAATACATAATATGCTTGTTTTGTCTTAGATTTTGTCAATCAGGTAACTCTAATACCGTCCATGAAAAACAAAACAACTACCAAAAGAAGTGGTTCAAAATCATGGACTTGGCTTGTTCTTACTCTACATTTCAGATAATTGAGCGTAGATGATGAAGTTTGTAAGTTAAGCAGAACCTTATGGGCTATCCTAGTTCATCCTCTCAGGAAACTTAACATAGAACAGAAGATGCATGTTGTCTCTCTTTGCTGGGGAGAACCGGCAGCCCTAAACTTTTTTTAAAAAGTGCAGCCTTACTTCTGCATTGTACTTTTGATTGTGTTTTGGAGTACTGACAACCATAGGAACTTATCGTCCTCCGCTTCTGTGGCGCAAATCCATTCATGTTTTGGACCTTGAAGAATAAAGGCATTCTTGATATCTGTAAAAATATTTAAGGTACACTAATTAATCTTTGCAAGTAACAGTCAAAAGGAGAAATTGTTTTAAAATTCAAGAATTAACCAAGTCTTTAAGAATTTTTTTAATACTAAAAAAGGAATTCTAATCCAGTTTAGAATATAACTTCCTAAAATTACTGAATAATTCAAATACACAATAGTGAAAATAATATTATCTTTATATTATAATTAGCAATTGTATTTAAAGACTAAATGATAGGTGATTTAATTTTTTTATTTTTAGAGAGAGGGGAATGGAAGGTGGAAGTGAGAAAGATCATGTGCCCTGATGGGGAATCGAACCAGCAACCTTTCAGTTCACAGGGCAGTGCTCAAACCACTAAGCCTCACTAGCAAGGGCTGACTTAATGTTCTGTAATTCCTTGTCTTAGTCCAGAAGGACCTGGACCTAGTGAAGGTCTCCACTTAGAATTACAGAGATGCTGAGAGCTAGACCTAGACAACTTTGATATGAGGACCAATGACAGAACTAAGCCAACTACTTAGCTGAATGACCACTACCTGTTAGGTTACACAATGTTATTTTAACACAGGGCATAGCTGGCTAAGGGAAGTCAAAGCCTTTTAAACATACCCAGTGGTTATTGGTAACTAGCCCATTTTATCTGAGTTTGTCTTCTAGGTGGAAATACTTAGTCCCACACTTGGTTTTCATTTTTCCCCCGACAGGATCACTTAAAATGGGGCTGAAACTAATGAGAAGCAATTCTTTCTAGGTAATATTTTCTCAGGCAGTATAGAGTCCTAACAGAAGGAGAAAGTAATAGATAAAAGCCTAAAACTGTATCCCAAGCAGTGTAGAGTCACAGGTGAGGGCTCAGCCTTCCTGTGAAACTGCTTCAAAGGGCCCCTCGTGGTGCGGGCCAGGCCTCCCGTTGTGAACTCTGAAACTTCCTGGTGCCCAGGGTGCGTGTCAGACAATGCCAGCATTCTTTTATTTTGCTCCTTCCGGTAGATGGACGTTTACATTAATGAATTTTTTAAAAATAATTAGGGAATTATTTGCAAACTGCAAATTATAATTCCAGTCCTTTTCCTACTTTCTATTTTAATAGTAAATGAACTTTACAGAATGTAACTTTCAAAAGGTATTTAACTCTTGGAAGTAAAAGAATACATACATTTGGAATCTGGAATATCTTCTACAAGTAGCCTGTGAAGGGCCACGGATGCAATGAACTGGTAGGTTGATTTTGAAGTCCTTTCGAATGGAGTGTGAGATGTGCCCCGACTGCAAACAAGCAGCGCGTCATTGCAGAGGAAAAGGCTGAGGTCTCGGGTATGTTCATAGAGCCTGTGTTAAAACCAACACAAGAAGGGGCAATTTAAGAGCTTTTCATGGGCAATGTGGGCAAAATGAACATTCAGCTTTCCCTCCTTTAAGACGTAAGTCATGCTGTGTTTTGAAACTTCTGTGAAGTTTGATATTTAGTGTTTGATACATTTGGGCAATCTGGAGAAAATAAATTTTTGTTTGGTTTCATCTTTTAAGGGTAGCAGGTTTGGATGGAGAACCAGTGAGGCACAAGTTACGTCAAGTAGAAAGCATTTAACTATTTGTAGGAAAATTTCTCATTTTGATTGGAAGGAGGGAAATTGGTGTGCAACTTAATTAAATACCTCATCGGTACGGAAGGTTAGAGTTAAGGAGCTCTTGACTTTCACTGAGGCCGCCCGCACCTCCGTCACATGGAGGCGAGCGTACAGCAGGCGAGGTGTGTCCACAGCCTCCGTGTGTTCCCTTTCTGCCGCTCTGTTGTTGGAGCCAGGTCAGGCGGGCTCCCCCGTGCGCTGGGGGTGGGTCGTCTCCTGCGGGGACTCGCCACAGCATCGAGTGCTGCGCTGGGGAAGAGCTCGCGGGAGCCCCACACCACCAGGAGTGGCTAAACAAGCGAGCTCAATGTTTTGATGGAAGATCACCCAAAAATTCATTTTCTCTTGGAAGCGTCAAGCAACCCTCAGGCACTCTAGAGAAGGGAGTCAATGTACTACCTTGTTAGAGGAAGCCTCTTATTTTATTATCACCACTTTTCGTTTAATTTTTAAATTGTCAGTTTTGATCCACATACAGTTTTAAGAAATGCTAAAGTGACATCACATACCTCCACTTAGACCACCCAAGATATCAAGCTAGTACACATCTTTCCAATTATTTAAATCTGCTCAGGTAATTTTATACACACACACACCCCATTTACAGGTATTTTGCCGTTATTTTACAAAAATGGTAATAATATTCACACTTTTTCCTGCTTTTCTCACTTGGCAATGGAAATCAAGTGAGCTAGTATGGCTTTAATTCATTCTTTTTAATAGTTTAATACTTCACAGTGTAGATGGGGCATTACTTATTCACTCACCCCTTTTGGATGGGCAGTCCCCGTTTTGTATAATCCTCACTTGAGGATGTGTCTCTTGGTCTTCCAGACAGAGGAAGGGAGAGAAACAACGCTAAGTTGCCTCCCCCACACACCCCAAGCAGGGATCGAACCCACAACTTCAGTACATGGCCCCAACCGAGGATCATACCTGTGACCTGTTTGGTGTGCAGGCTCATGCTCCAACCAGCCACAACCCGGCCGGGCCGGCAGTCCCCTTTGATAGACATGTCCTTTGTTTAGAGGTCTGGGTCTGTTCCTCCCTTCCTCTCCTGTCACTTGTGCTGTATTGCCACTGTGAGCAATGTTGGAATAAACCGGTCCTTACATGTGCTCTTTCTGTCACAGGATTACCAAGGGTACGATTGATTGGTGAAAGGGTTTATGTATTTTTATCAAAGACTTCCAGACTGTTCTCCATAAAAGCTGCTTTATTTTATATTTAGAGTCTACTTCATACGACAATGTCTCTGACTTGTACATAGTACAGACTTTAATGTGCATCCGAATTACTTGCGGATTTTGTTGAAATGCAAATTCTGATTTGATAGTGCAAGAGTAGCTTGAGACTCTCTATTTCTGGGTGTGCTGATACGCAGACCACACTGCGTGGCGAGGCACTTACTAGTTACAACCACACCTATCAGTTGGGCAAAGGACTGGATCAGGGAGTTCCACATTTGTAAGGTGCTGCTCCTCAGGTTCAGCTATTTGCAGCGTTAGGAAGTGCGGGTCGTGTTAGGGGTGTGGAGAGACAGAAATGGTCCTCCAGTCACTAGCGTCAACTTGCTTGCACATGTTCCCTCCCATCTCTGGTTGCGACTCAGGCCGGAAGGAGTGGGATGTAGCACGCGCACTGGTGCTTTGCCAGGAACACTGTTCTGATGAAGCTGACAGTTACTCTGACAATGTGGGTCAGACAGAACCAGGGGCGAAGGAGAACGGAAGCAAGGAAGGCAGAGGGAGCTTTGTAAGTGCACATGCGGTGGGTGGCGTGGTAAAAGCCGCTGTGAACAGGCGAAAGCTCTCCTCCCATGTCCTTGCTCCTTTCTGGCAGGACTTCCACTGTATGACTGATAAAAACAATTATTCCCTCTATCATACCAATTTAGAAAAATTTTAAAGCTATAATAAAACTTTGCTGTTTCATGTGAATTATCCAAGAGGGTGCCAGTGAGAGTTCTTGGAAGAAGTGGCCCTGAAATGGGTATTTGCTTTGGTAAGTAGTTGTTGTGTTTTCCCTTTGGAAGGGAAAACATCGAGAGTACAGGTAAATGAATGAGAATTCCAGTTTTGTGACCCACTTGGACCGGTTGGGTGGTTGGCCCAGGGAAGGGAAGGAGGAGGCACATTTATTGAGTTTGGAGTTAAGGTCACTTGTAAGCTGAGAATATGAGTGGAAAATATAAACACAAGTTTTTATTTCAATCTGCTTATTAGAATGCTATTTAAAATACATATAAATCTGAATTTCATCTAGAAAAAAAAGATTTTCAAAAGTCATTTACTAAATTAAGACCCCCAAGATCTCCAACAATTTTCATCCAAAGACATAAAAAATGTCAGAGTCTTTCCTAAAAAAATTCTTGATTTCTCTACATACAAAAAAGCAAATAATTTCACCATTCACATTGACATGATGGAGCCGCTGAAGTTGAAACTATGGATCCTGCTAGGGTTTCAGAAAACTGCTTCTGCTCACATTCAAAACAACCAACTCTAAGGGTAGAGTAGTCTCCCTGAACTGGGATAGGATTTCTTTGCTTGTTCACAAATACGTTCAATGGCTCAGCAAGGTGGAACAGGTCTACTATAGTTTAAATTCTCAGCACCATTCTAGAAGTATTTTGTTGTTTACTTCATTAGCCTGCCCAAGAGACAAAGTACCCAACTTCAATAAATACATCAAACTGTAAAAGGATTTTCAGAACATAACCTTTGGCATGAACAGACATCAGCAGACAATTGGTTCTGTAAGCTAACTGAGCCAAAACGATAGCTCCCATCATTCACACTCTGACAGGTGAATCAGTGGCTTTTGGGGTCCCCAGGAAAAGTCTCAACTCAGGGAGAGTTAAGTGTCCCTGAAAAGTCTAGGTTTTCCTTCTCCATGCACAGTTGCTCTGGTAAGTGACCGCAGGTCCCTTTGGATAGAGCTGAAAGGAAAGGTAACTGCATTTTTGGCATTGTAGCAGGATTTTTCCTCACGAAAACTCTGGGCCTGAGAAGTGGATGGCTCCACTTGATGATTCAAGGCTCCCGTCACCAGCTCTTGAGGGCCTCACTTTTGTAATTTTGGGGAGACCCCACTGAAAGGGGAAAGGGCATGCTGAAAATCAGCAAGCTTGAAGTCACATAAATGGAAATCAGTGTTCCTGAAAAAATGATAAAAGTTCCAAAGTGCATAATGTATTCCAAAAAAATATACCCAAAACTCGGGCCTATGTCCATAGAGAGTCAAAATACCTCCAAATTTCCTAGCTCTAAAATGATAGACTTGATCTCTATCCAGAGCAATTTTTTACAATTTATAATGCAAATATTATTTGCTCTGTCTATGGCAGATCTTGTTGATTAGTAACTTTTTTGTTTAGCAACTGCTGCTATGTTGGTGAGTTTATAAGGAGGAAGACAGTTCAGCTTTCCACCTGCAGGTCTAACCAGCAGTTAGAGCACCGAGACCTGGCTTGGAAGTCTAGGACAGCACTTGTTAGTTCTGGGACCTCAGACAACTTCCGGAAGTGAGGATTTCCCATTCACGCATGTGGCTCCGGACCTGCCTTCCTCACCAAGTGACTGTAAAGATCGTATCACATGAGAGGAGTTAAAATACACGGTCAGCTGTAAAGCCTTTTGCTCCTGTGGGCTGGTGTGGTGCGCACAATGTAAGCAGGGTTTCCTCTAAGTAGAAGTCCCTGATGGAAATCATGGGAATGTCATTTCTTGGCTTTTCTGTAATGTTCTAAAATGAAAAAAAACAAGGTTGCAGGCTACATATGCTGTGACATGTTTTGGAATATAAACCTGTTTTGCATTTACTTGATTTCAAATATTAATGTGAAATTACATTAATATTTATTGCTTGGCAAATTGCTGATGTATTGTCTATTTAAATATAAATGTACCTCATACTCAGAGTGCAAAATAATTAGTATTTTCTCACTATCCTCCAATTGTCAAATGTACTCTGTTGTTGAAACACTGAAGACAGACGTCTAAATTCTAACTAAGATTTCTAGTTTCTGGTTGCACGAGTAAAGAGCTTGGAAGTCATCACTTCCATCC
The DNA here is from genome assembly GCA_004026765.1 of Micronycteris hirsuta. NCBI lineage: Eukaryota > Metazoa > Chordata > Mammalia > Chiroptera > Phyllostomidae > Micronycteris > Micronycteris hirsuta. The sequence goes on along the minus strand of PVJI01004425.1, from coordinate 33,337 downwards.
TCACAACGAAAAAAGAAACGAAAAAACTCAGAATTGACACGTCTCCTTAGATCCGTCCGAGAGTTGTGGTCACAAGATAAACCACTTCCCTAAAAGCTGGAGAGGCAGGCACACACGGAGACGTGCAGCTTACTGGGAGCAGAAGCTGTGCGCTGGGGCCAGCACTGCCTAAGAATATTTAAAGGGAACTGACTAATTGTTAGAGACTCCAAACTGGATCAGAGATTAAAGATTCCAGCAGGCCTCGCTCAGGGGAGATCCTGTGCCCCCTTGCATCACTTTCACCTCCAGAAGCCCCACGGGTGCCTTCTGTGAAGATCTGAGAAAAATCTTAGTCCTCCCAATAGGGAGGAGAAAAGTAACAATTCTGAAACATGCTCAGAATGTGCTATTCTACTTAACAAAGGCCTGCCCTCAAGGGAAACTTTTATCAGAACAGAGACAACGTGGGGGAAGGGAAATACCCAACTCTAGCTCCTTCTAGCTTTCCTGTCTTACCTTAGAGGCAAAACAAAAAAAAAACTAAACCCTGAGAAGCTTTTGTGAAGGTCATAGATCAGGGGCACAGGCTCACTAAAAACCTGAGACCAAATCACAGGACTATAGGCCTCTTACTCGCCCACTCATATTTCACCACCACTTCAATAGGATGCTTCATAATGACAAGGGATTACAGGTGAAAAGAACAGCGAGGCTCAGACTCCCTTTAAAGGATCTCTGGAAAACCCTATGACAACAGGGAGGACTGGATCCTCTAACACCATAGCTACAACAAAGAGAAACACAGGCTCACACACAGCCAAGTAAACATAAAACCTTACACTAAAGGCCTGTTTACCTCAGTTTCCCCAATACCTTATGTCTGGCTTTCAACAGAGTTGCAAGGCAGGCTAAAAGCCAAAGAAACACTCTCATGAGACCGGGGAGGCAAGGCTCAAAGCCAGACTCAGATATGATAGAGATTTTGGAATTTAAGTGTGATAGTAAGGACTCTATTAGAGAATTAGACAACATGCAGGAATATTTGGGTAATATAAAGAAAAACGCTAAGAAATTTTAGAAATCAGAAACAATAGATAAATAATGCCTTTGATTGGCTTATCACCAGGCTGGACATAGCCAAGGAAAGAAACAGTGAGATTTATCTATAGAAACTTACCAAACTGGAAAACAAAGAGGAAAAAGAAAAAGACTGGAAGAGAAACATTACCCAAGAAATATGGGACAACTACAAAAGATGTAACTTATGTCTAATAGGAATATCAGGTTCAGAAAAAAAGAGGAACCAAAGGAATATTTGAAGTAATAATAGCTGATAATTTTCCAAACTCATCAACAGACACCAAGTCACAGGTGTAGGAAGCCTAGAAAAGAGAGTATCAGGTAAGATGAATACCTTAATATATACACCTAGGCCTTTCACATTCAAACTAAAATATCAAAGACAAAGATAAAATATTTTTTAAAAGATTTTAAATATTTGTAGAGAGATAGGAAGGGAGGGAGAAAGAGCGGAAGAGAAATATCGATGTGAGAAACAGCAATTGGTTGCCTTTCATACAAGCCCTGACTGGGGATCGAACCCACAACCCAGGCATGTGCCCTGACCAGACATTGAACTGGCGACCTTTTGCTTTGCAGGACGTGCCCAACCAACTGAGCCACACTGGTCAGGGCCAAAGGTAAAATCTTGAAAGAACCTAGAGAATATTTAAAAAGTCCTAATTATAGAGGAACAAAGATAAAAACTACATTGGACTCCTCTTCAGAAACCATACAAGTAAGAAGACAGGGGAGCAGGGCAGGGAAGTGCTGGGAGAGAAAGGTGGGGGGGGGAGACAGTGGAGTGAAGTAAGTATTTTAAGAAAAAGCCCATCAACCTAGAATTCTGCACCTAGCGAAATTATCCTCAGGTAACGTGTAAAGACTTTCTCAGGTAACGTGTAAAGGACCCGTGGGAATGGACAACAGGGTGGGGACTGACGGAGGGAGGGCAATGGGGGAAAAACTGGTGCAACTGTAACTGAGCAACAATTTAAAAAAAAAGACTTTCTCATACAAACAAAAATTGAGGGACTTGATTGCCAGTTGACTGTGTAACAAGAATTGTTAAAGGAAGTTCTTCAGAGAAGAGGAAAATTATATAAGTCAGAAATTCAAAATTACTTAAAAAGAGGAAGAGTGTTTAAGGTTAAATATATTCTATGAAGGTAAAATAAGTTTAATAATCGGGAAGTAGAGCAACCCCTAGCACGTTCCTACCACGCCGGTGTGTTTAGAATTGCTGGTTGGACAGCTAGTTCCCTCCCATCATTGTGTGTCTTTCTATTGCTCCTGACCGAAAACAACAAAATCAAAACAAAACAAAAACTGACAGTAAGAAAGTGGCACATTGTGGGATTTGATTATCATTTAAGATTCACTCTAGGTGGAGATTAGGTGAGAGAACTGATTTCTTCTAACGACCCCTGAACTCTGTCCTGTGTCTTTGGGAAACATTTACTGAAATATTCATTGAAATAACTGGTAAACCAATTTTTATTTCTCCTATTGGAGTTGGATGAATGAAAGAAGTTAATTCCTCTCCATTGGGTTGCTATTGAGTCATCTTTGCCATTAATACTGAGTGAGAACACAGTTTGGCAAACAATTTCCAGAAGCAGAGAGATTAGCAGACTGGCCCCACCGCTTGTTTTTGTAGATAAAAGTTTTACTGGAACGTAGTTACACTCATTCATTTACATGTTATATTGTTTATTGAGATTGTATTTGTTATATTATTATATTGGTTATACAGCTGCTTTTGTGCTTCCATGACCAGGTTAGGTAGTTGCCATAGAGATTATTTGGTCAGTATAAGCCCTAAAACGTTTTCTATCTGACCCTTTACAGAAACGGTGCCCATCTTCATTCCACAGGAGAGAAGTGGGTGCTGGTTCATGGAAACTGACACTCTCCCATCTTTCGTTCTTACCACACCGTGAGCTCTGTGCAAACTAGGCATGGCGAGACCGGGGTGTAACGGCGGTCCTACGGTGAGACCACTTAAACGCTGACCACAGTAACTCCGAGGGTAGTAAACTCGGGCTCTCTCTGTTACTGCGGAGCAGACGCTTCATGTGGTATCCCACAATGCTCAGTAGGAAAGTGACTAATCTTTAGAATATCTGTTTCTGTATAGTTTGTGGTCGGCAGAGACTGTTTATTTTCTCCTGTTTTGCCCGGTAGCTGCCTGGAATTCAAGTAAGGCGATAAGGCATCTTACTTTATCTCAGAGGAGGGTATGTGTGTAAATTTTCAGTTCAACACACAGATTATCGTAAACTTACACTGTGTCAGACACTGAGCTGGGTGCCAGGTACAGGATGACTAAGACCTGATCACAACTTCAGGGTGTTTAGGCGTTTACCTTGAAGAGAAACTTGTTTCCTCATCGCAGCCGTGAAGTTGGGCCACATCTTGGACCCTGATCAGATATCTGTGTGCTTCTGATAGAGGCTAGGAAATCAAAAACAAAGTTAGAAACATAGATAATTCTTAGAAAATAAAAAGCCCCACTACTGCTGCAGAACCGTTTTGTATCCCAGAATGTGTAAGTGTTGAATATAACTCAGTTTGGTTACAAAAAAGGGAATGTTTTTATTGTTTATAAAACAGGCTTTCTTTAGAAAGACCACAGAATTGACCATGAAAACTATATTTTAGGGTGTTGTCTAAGTCTTCAACTACTGAAATTGTTTCATTTATAAACGCTTCATGGTATCAAAAATAAAGAGGAGTAGGGTGAATAAGAAGCAATGTATCAAGGAAAGGAGGGGAACGGATTGTTGCAAACTAAGAGTCAGGCCCCGCACGGGTGGAGCCATGCGCACGGTCACGTGCTATGAGTGTGAGTAGACACCTAGAGATTAAGTTCTATGGACGCTGTACATTCCACGATTTGGGGCTTTCTGTAATCCAGTTAATTCCACTTTCACTACCAAAATATGCAGATCTAAATGATGACAGAACAACTCCATCTTGCTTCCCCAGCTTAACTGAATGAAAACATCTCCAATCAACCGGTACTTTTGTTCCTTAGAACTCCTACACCGAGCTCCCATTATATGTCAAACCCTGGAAGACAAGTCAGTCATGGCTAACACCTGAGAGAATTCCCAGTCACGTGAATAAAAGAGTGTAATAAAATGTGACAGAGGTCCAGGGGGCTGCAGGACACCTAGGAAAGGCCAACCCACAGCTGGTGATGTGGGAGAAACTACAAGGAAAACGGTGGTTGACTGGATGTGTAAAGGAGGGTAGGAGCTGATCCAGCGGAGTAACAAAGGAAGGTAATTTTTGAGAAGGAAGTATATGGACAAAGCACAAATGAATGAGGAGAGGCCAACACGACTGGAGAATTGTGAGTAGATTTGTGTGGTTTGCTCCTAACATGGTAGGCAAGGAAGTAAGAGAGAAGGTAGAGTGGGACCAGATGATATTCTTTAGGTAACAGCCAGCAGAAGACTTGTGAGATTTTTTTCAGGTATCCTTGCTGTGCAAAGCCCTACACTAGGTACTATGCACGGGGATATATAAAACAACAGAAGACATGGCCCCTTTCCTCTGGGGTGGGGGGTCCTGATCACAGTAGTACCGAGCAAGGAGCTAAGACTGCAGAAAAGTGAAGGGATAGGGTCAAGACCACTTGTGCTTCTCCTCCTATGGCATCCTTGCAGATAAGAAGGATGTGAGGTGTGAGAGCTTGGCAGCAGCAGGCACACTGCAGGCATTCACCAGATGTTAGCTGATTTGTCATCTGGATGTCTCCTTTTGCCAATGATGTGAGAGTTTATCCATGAGCATGAGATGTAGAAAGTACATCGGAATACGTACAGGGCACCCCCAGATGCTTCTCTGTATGTCTGACAGATGATCTTTCATGTTGATGTTTTGCCTCATCTAGAAAACAAAATGATTTTAGGCAACGTAAAACTATGAGATTTATAGACATAAAGATAGATTTAAAATATTTCATGGCACGATAAGAATCTGGCTTCATGTACCCGGTGGTGTTTTAAAACAAAGAGGGAAATGACAAGACTGTATGCAAAAAGCATCTTCCGGGCATAATGTGTTATCAGTTAGCATTCAGCCCAGACGCCCGTGCAGAATGCACATCAGAGGGACAGTTTAGGAATGAGAGTACTGTACTCTGCCATGCTGAGTTAGTCGCCCAGGCAGGAAATCTAACACATCAAGTTCTTTGAGGCACAAAGGATTTTCCTTTTTTACTTTGAGTCCTCTAGAAAAATCAACCCAGATACCCCTTTCTTCAAAATTTCACATTAATATTTTATTGAACATGTATAGTTATCCAAAAACATGTTGTTTGGCTTAAGATAGATAACCTTAGTGCTCTAAGTCTCTGAATACAATGATTTCACACTAAAAAGACGAAAGAATTTGAAGACTACCACACGAGGAACAGGCGTTTCTGGATCTGAGTTAGAGTGCCAGGAAAGCACTGTAACATTTTTAAAGGACACAGACTCTCGTCAGCAACCAACCTGATCTATGTGGCCTTTATATGTTTTGATTTGGTCAATTGCAGTGGTCAAGTCCACACGGTCAACGTGCTCCGCAGGAGTGTGCAGTCTCAGAGCGTAGAGCAGATGGAGATATTCTTCAAATCTTCGGGACGGGTACAGGAGCAGCTCCGGCAGGCTGTGAGGCATAGAGAAGGGAACCTGGTTCTTTCCGAAGGTCAAAGAATGCCCGTCCCCGGGGCACCTCCGCCGTGCTCGCCCTCAGAACTCACCTCAGCATGTTGGTAGCGATGGTCCTATCCTGCCTCTTCAGGAAAGCTCGGAATGCTGGCCTCACTTCTCTGCACTAAAGGTGAGCACTGTGTTGTCAGAACTGAGCTCTGCGTGTCTGCCGCAAAGCCGCCTGTCCCCCCAGGCAGACGCCATCCAGGAAGCACTCAAAGCAAGAGGGCAATGTCTGCAACTAGTCGAAGCATTATTAGTGTTTACTAATACTAATGAGCTAAGTGGGGTGATTTCTTTATACCACAGACCTAACCCTATTCATTGTCCTTAAACAGGGTAGACAACCAAAAACAGACTTTGTAACCAGGGAGCCTGGATGAGAATTAGAATTCTAATCTAATTCTCCCTAATTCTTTGGGACTTTGTGAAGTTGCTTCATTACCCCAGAGCCTTGGTTTCCTCCTGGATATCAACCCTAACTCTTGTGGTGAAGGAAAAATAAATCCTGTCCATAAAATGCCTGTCACATAGTAAATGTTATTTCCTTATAGTAAAAGACTATTGATGGTATTCACTTATAATATCCCTGCTAATCATGTGTGATGTTCTAGAAGTGCTCCACTGTATTTAACATCTGTTTTCAAATGTATTCATTCATCACCTTTAAAGTACCCTGGAAGTACCCATTTTTCTCTGTGGGGTACAGGCCTAAAAGACACCAGTAATTTCCAGAAATCAAATAAATATTTCTTGATTTCAATAATATTAATAGCTAACAAGTATTGAGTACTTGCATGCACCCTCTATGCTAGTGAAACAGACACCATTGGTATCTGTGACTGAAAATTTCATCACCAATATGTTTCTGATAATACAGGACACTTCACTCCAATTCTTGAGCTCACGGTCAGCCAGTTCTATGAAATTGCCTTGTTCACGCAGTTTTCACACAAGACATAGCCAGATCGTCCAGCGGTGTTAAACTCTCTGGGTGTGCGGAGGGGTGTGCTATAAGGGGAGATGTCCAACAGGCATCAGCCAGAGACCTCAGTGCAGACAGGGGGACACAGCTGAAGTGGACACACTGGGCGCTGGCAGAAGTGTGCCAAGGTGTGCAACCCGTGTCGCAAGGCAGCGGGGTCTTACTGCCATCAGAAGAGATCCCAACAAGAGCAGCGAGTGAGTGACGCAGAGGGAAGCGAATATTCCTCTCAGACTACACACGGCATACGGCACAATGAACTGTACAGAATGTAAGGCAAAGAAATTCCTCATTCACAGTAAAATTTCACAAACTGAGTATCCTTATCCCAAGAAACACAGATTACTAATTCCTATTCTTTATGAGAGAGCCAGCTTTGTCATGGTCACACAGACCTGTGTGGCAGAGTGGCATCGGGGCTCACAGTCTTTCTTCTACCTGTTAAACGTTTTCCTGTAACGGAGCTGCGGGTGTCTGCAGCAGATGGGAGTCTGACAGTTTGTGTGAGGATGAGTTCAGTCCAGCAACCAGTTTCTGGGCCCTGCTGTGCTGAGCACTGTGCTAGCCCCTAGTGATAACAAAATGAAGTACCAGGGTCCCCGTCCTCAGAGTCCACAGTAAACTGAAGGAGTACATCTGGAAGCAAAAGGTAGGGAAGAAATCTTTCCTATTAACCCTAGTCCTTTGGATGGCACACAAATCTTCCTTTCAAGCTCAGGTCTAATAAATGCCTGGAGGTAACGCAATCATTTACCTTCTCAATAGTTTTCAGAACAACAGGGTAATTGTTGAAGAAATTGGTATATGTGTTCAACTGGCTTCCAAACTTTATGAATATCTCTCCTACACAGCGAGCTGAGCCCCAGTCCTGGAGTCTGTCTCTCAAGTTATCTAGAAACTGCCTGCAATATAAGAAATGCATGTGCATGAAAGATTGTCCGTGATAACCTATAAACTTAACAAATAAATCAGTTTTCATCCACTCAGACTGTTTCAGCCTAGTCATTTGTGGCTGAGCTTTTGTCAGGTGCTTTTGTCTTGAGACAGAGCAGTACAGAGCTGTTCCAGGCAGGAGGAGCGGGGAGGTGAGGAAGTAGTTTGGCTGTGGTGGAATCCCACCTTTCACCTCACTCCTTGAAGTCAGAGCCTCTGACTCTTTCATTCCCCCAGGGCCAGCCAGCCAGGAAGGGAAGGCTTCTTTCAACTCTCAGAGTAGAGCGCTCCACTCCATTCACTTGTAAATGACCATAATCTTCCCTGGGCCCATTTCCCTGTGACTCTAAGGTTTCCCTCATTCAGCCACCACAGGCCTTGAAAACTGGAAGAGGTCTAGTTCAACCTCTTGATTTTTAGGAGTACGGGCCCACTGAGGGTAAGAAACTTCCTCCCAGTCTTTTAGAGCGTTTCTGGCACAGAAGCACAAGCTTAGTCTGTCTTACTTTACCTCCAGGGCAAGGGATCACTTTCCTCTGTGCACTCTCACATACTCAAGACACCTGCTGTTACTAAGGTGGACCTTGGGTTCGCTAAGCAAAGTATCCTAGTGACTTAGTCCCGTTAAATTCTTCAGTTCTTTTCCCATTGCTCAGCTAAACATACTGCCTTGTCTTTTGCATGAACAATGTACTGAATACAGAATCCCCTGGCAGTGAACTCCACTCCTATTACCACGACTTTGAATTGAGGCAGAAGTCACGCCCCAAGAATCATCACTACTGGCTGCAGCCCAGTGACAAGAATGTTCTCTTTTGTGTGCTGCTCAGGGTCGCCAAGAGCGGCAGAGACGCCTGAGCCCCTGTGCAGTCCAGTGTGGGTTCTTCCCACCATAAAACGAGAATGTCAGGATATACAAATTTAGAAATGACCTGTTGAGACTTAAAATCTGTAGAATATCAGAGAAAATTATCTGGATGTTTGCAGCACTCAGAATCGCTCTGTTTGATGACAGCGCTGCCTTGAGTGGTCTTACGTAAACATCCCTCACAATTTCCAGAGTCTGCACGTATCTTCTCTCACTCCGTAAGAGCTCCCCGGCCACTTGAGTTCGCTTTGCGGCCAAGTCCGTCTGCAGCTTTCTCTCCTGTGGAAAAGCATTGAGAACGCATAAGGAGTCTTTCCTGGCTTACAGCTTCAAAAAACCTGAAAGTTGAAGGAGAGAGAAAAGGAAGCAATGAGCAATCAGGCAGTCCCTCGGAGATGCCCCTTTCTGGTCTACGATGTGCAGGGGTGAAGGGAATCTTGATAGGGGACTATGGAGGACCAGGCCAGCGCGATGTCATAGTACGGATGGAACTTGAATCCTACATCCTGAGAGGGCAGACTGAGACAGCGTTCCTCCATCTGCCCATTGACTATGTGCTCAGCGTTGTGTGCTAATTGATGGTTGTACAAGGATGAGAAGACAGAGTCCTGCCTTCACAGTGGGTGAGGAAGCCTTTGGGTTCCCCACTCTTGTTTGTTTTCCTTTTTCTAGGAGTGTTCTATTGATTATCCTGCAGACAGAGGGCCGACTGAGCGAGCCCTCTCATCAGTTTGCTTCCACAGGTATTTATGAAATATTGAAACCCATGCTCTTCTTTCATTATTTAGGAAAATGCACGCAACTTGGGAACTGTGGCTCCATCTCTCCTGGATAGCTAGCTGGTCAACTGTCCTGTTTTCTATATTTCAAAGTCCTGTTTATTTTTTAACACAGAGGGGAAAATCATAAACCGGTATAAAGAAATTGTAGACCCTATTATTATCTGTGCTATGTTTATATTTGCAGAAATTAGTCTTCCCGAGGGGAATGGGTAATTCTTTTCCTTTTATCTGTACTTTTCAAAAGTTGTAAAACGAGCACCTTTATAGTGGAAAACAGTTATATTATTTAAATATCTAAAATTACTGGGCTTGTATTTGAGCCTAGAATTATTACTACCCTTAGAACGCAATTTCCTCTTTTCCCTCCAGCCCAAAGTATGCCCCAAACTACCCCAAATAAAATAAAGTAAAGCATAGTGCCATGTGATCCTCACCCAAAATAACTCAACCAGAACTTTATGAACTAAAATGAAAATGGAAAAGTAACTTAAGAGAAAAATTAGAAGACTCTCTGTTTGAAGTACTATAAACACACTGCTCTTAGTGAATTTTATCTTTCAAACATGTGGTCTATATATAATGCCTATTTAGATATATCTAATGAATTAAAACATACATCTACATCCCACTTGAGCTTGCAGCCCATATTATATTTTTATGTGTATTTACATATTTTTTGAAAATTTATTGGACCTATCCAACATATACAGGATCTGGCACAAATAACACCCCTTTTTATTAAAAAATCTTTTTTTACAAAATCATAAGCATATAGTTCTGTAACATAACAATATCACACTGAAGCACACCGTATGACATTTTAGGTGAAATGTTCCAATTGAAACTCTCATATCATTCCCCTACCAACCACACTCAAGCAGGCCTTCCTTCTGCTGGGCCCTGTGTAATGATTGTGACTTAAGGTGTCCGTTGTCACACTTTTTGTCCTCTTACAATCGTTGTCAGGTGTCGTTGCCCACAGTCGGATAAGGCGCTGTCCTGCCCACTGACACCCACTCGGGGGGGCGCGGCCACACGGCCTGCAGCAGGTGTGCTCCCGGGTGCTGACCACTGCCCCCGAGCCTCGTCCTGTGGTCAGGGCCACCGGGTTGAAGTTACTTTCTGCCAGTTATCTGGCCTTAGGGAAGCCATTTAAGTCTTCTGACTTCTGTTCCTCATCTACAAAAATGAGGTTACTAATAGCTATGTTACAGCATCACGAGAATTATATATGACCGTAAATGTGGACGGGACTGGAATCCACGTACATGCTGTGTGTTAGCGCGACGGGGCCAAGCCTGCGCTCACTCAGCAGCCCCCTCCGTGCACCGCCCTCTCCAGCCCGAGAGGGGCCCTGACCGTCGGACCGATTCTGCTCAACATCTGAAGTCGGTCGGTTAGAATCCGTGAACCTTTCTCTGTGCCTGTGCCATTGCTTTAAATGCTGTCTTGGCATCATGCTAGAAAAACACGGAGCAGCAGAGATGGCTTTCACTCGCAAGATGAGTCAAGAGGACCGCCTCTTGACTCAAACTTCATTTTGACCAGGAAACATCCAAAAGAAAACCTATTGCCTGGATTTCCCTCAATTACATTTGGAAGTCCGCCCCCCGCCCTCCCCGCAAACTTTTCCTGGGAATTTTCAAGAAAAAAAGAACTAACCAGAATAAAGGCTAAACACTTTTGGGTTCCGCCCCGCCCCCCCGGGGGGTGGGGGGAAGGGTGGCAGGGCGAGGGTCAGGAAAAAAACAAATGGAAAATTCTTATTATGTAATAATTGGCTTACCAGCTGAACCAGCACCCCAAAACCTGGATCACTTTTCCTGAGACTTGATTTTGTGTCCCGAGGATTGTCTTCCAAAGCATTTCTTTCCTGAGGAGTCAACAAAGATTTGATTACTTGGAGGCAGGAGGTGTTGAACGCCCGCAGGAGGCTCTCGGCAGTTCTGCCTTCAGTCCTACGAATGAAGCACTGAACAAGACTGATGCCTCTTGTAAATTTTATGTTAAAAATAAAAACAAAGCCTTTATCTTCCTTTGAACTGCGTTACACTTGAGAAACGCTATCCAGAACAGCTCCCTTCCCAGGCCCCGGTTCCTTCCCCCCGCCCAGGCTGAGGGAATCCGAGGTGTCCTAGGTCACAGGCCTCTTCCTTAGCTCGGCTCTGTCTCTTGTCTGTTGAGGGTAAACAGGTTAAGAGGCCAGAAGAAAAACTTCATGACATTTTATAAAACATACCCCTTTTATCACCTAATGAAAATGCATCCAGAACAATTCACATGACCTTTTCAGACCTGTCACCACGTTTAAATATGACTTATTCTTTCTTCACTTTACCTGTTAATTTTTTTTTTAATTTTTATTTATTGGTTTTAGAGAGACAGACAAACATCAATTTGCTGTTCCAATTATTGAGGCATTCATTGGTTGAGTCCTGTATGTGCCCTGCCTGGGGATCAAACCCACAACCTTGGCGTATCAGGACGATGCCCTGACCATGTGACCAGGGCTGTTCCGTAATTGTTCTTGGGGCCTCTGTATAAATTAGCAGCATCCCTGGGTCCACTCTAGCAATAGGACAATGGCCCCATGTTTATGATGAGAGCTAAAGAGGGTGGAATAATGGTCATTACTGCTGCTCTGCCTTGGCAAAGAGAAAACTGCTCATGGTCAAATCTTAATGTCCAGGGGTGAGACTGGAAGGAAAACATCAATTTGTAACTGAGACTCCTCTCACCTTAGGCAAAAACTCATTTGTTTTGTGTCTGTAGCCTTAGGGCTGCCTGAAGGCCCTGGGCCTAACTGCAGCCGCGCAGCTTCTCCCTGGTCTCTGAGGCCCAGCCGCGGAGCACACGCTTTCTGCCATTCCCGGGGTCCTCCATTCCAGGCTGCGCCAACGCAACCTGGCATGTGTTTATGTTTATGTTAGGGGGAAAACCTCTACTTTGATTTTTAACAAAGTAATTTAAAATGTCTCTGAGTAGAACACTTTTCTTCCAAAATAAAGAATAGCACTGATCATTTATACAGAGAAATGCCAACTTCAACCAATCAGCAGTGACACCAACAGTTGTGTAGGTCAAATGCCTGCAGACACAAAAGGAAAATTAAACCCAAACTGCCAGGCCCAGGATTAGGAGAACCCAAACAGAACAGAATCACTTGTGCATCTCATAGGTAGCGGAGGCACCCTTATCTGGGAGCGTGCCCCATGGTAAGGGACCACATGAGCACTGATGTGTTAAAATTCAGGAGTGGGCATGGACCCCAGACCATCCTGGTTCTTTTAGAAGCTGCTTGCTCACACTGGGGCTCTGTTTCTCCTCTGGCTCAGCAGCAGCTATTTTTTTTTATTAAATATAAAGTTTTCTTTGTGGACAGGAAATTGATACAGCATTGTAATTTTGTTTGAACCTAAAAGCATCAAGTTTTCTCATTTTATATTATCTACTGATGAGAAGTTTTAGAGACTGTTTTTAGATTAAGATGCCATCCCTTATTTTGTTTTTAGGGATAAATTCAGAGGAGGTAACAGAAGCCACAAACTTCGCACATTTCTAAGAAAACAATTATTTTGGGTTGGTGGCTTTCCCTTGGCTCTCCCCATGGCATAGAAGAGCCATGTCCAATCACATGATAGAAATTTTTCTCTAGGATGGAGCGCAGGCAGGCACTGCATTTTCCAGAGACACCCTAGTTTGCTGGTGCTTCCCCTAGAAAACACTTAGCTTTTAGTATTAGGGGCCAGAAAGAGTTGTGAAAATGGCAGGGCCTGCTCAGGGACAACTATGGTTTTGGCTGTGACTCATTGCCATGGTTGTGTGGCATTAGCGTAGACACTACAGGCGCACAGAAACCAGCAGTCCCTGCCGACTGGGCAGCAAGCTGGTGGGTGGGTGGCCAGGCAGGCAGGCAGAGGTATCTGTCTCAACATACACATATCCGTGTGTGTACGTGTGTGCCTTGTCCTGGATTTGGCAGACAAGCCCCTGTGGAAGACTCTTTAAAACTATCTCAGCAGAAGGCATGACTTTCCACACCTAAGGCTGTGAGGTTTGTGTGCTTCTTTTGGATGAATACCTAGTTTCAAAAATAAACCCCCATGTGTGGAGTAGTAACTCAGCTTCTCTATTTTATCCTAATTCGACACCCACATTTAACCCGTGGTTTCTTTCCTCCTGGGGGTTCCCCAACTTTGTTTTATGGACTTTGTATACAAGCTCTTGGTATTAAATAATAGAAAACCAAATAAGAATCTAACATATTTTTCTAATTTGACTTTTAAAATAAAAGTATCAATTAAAAAATAAAAATTTTTCCAAGAGGCCCTGGCTGGTGTAGCTCAGTGGATTGAGCACGGGCTGGGAACCAGAGGGTCCCGGTTCGATTCCCAGTCAGGGCACATGCCTGGGTTGCGGGCCGGGTCCCAGTGAGGGCCTTGTGAGAGGCAACCGTACATTGCTGTTTCTCTCCCTCTCTGTCTCCCTCCCTTCCCCTCTCTCTAAAAATAAATAAAAATAAAATCTTTAAAATTTTTCCAAGAGATTTCTAGGCATTAAGGAGTTTCACATTTCTGTAGTTTCATTACAGACAGGTGCTATAACCCTAGCAAGTCTGATTTCCGGCGTTGAGGCAACTTTAAGCTCAAATTTCCGCCCTATTTTATCAAAGTGAATCCATGTTTAGTTTGGCAGCAGGTTGAAAAGACATCTACCCTCAGGAGAATAATCCCCAACAATTGCAAAGAGATTTGGGGTGACCAGAGGGGACACTGCCTCTAGTGGTCTTCTTGTCGCCCTTCCCAGCAGTTCACCATCCGCAGAGAAGACTTGCAGGATGTCAGGTTAATTCCTCCCCCAGATGAGGGATTTAGTGTTGAGTTTGTGTGATCATGCAAGACAGGCAGATGACTGTCCTATGGGCATAAAATGGCTCTAAAATGACATTTTTATAGAAATCAGGTCTCTGCATGGCAATACCATTTTCAGTGTTTCCTGGATCCTGATTATCTCACTTAATTAAGAATATATGGATTCTGCCCTGGCCGGTGTGGCTCAGTGGATTGAGCGCCAAATTGCAAAGCAAAGGGTCACCGGTTCGATTCCTACTCAGGGCACATGCCTGGGTTGCAGGCCAGGATCCCCAGTGAGGGCCATGTGAGAGGCAACCACACATCAATGTTTCTCTCCCTCTCTTTCTCCCTCCCTTCCCCTCTCTCTAAAAATAAATAAATGAAATCTTTTTTAAAAAATAATATATAGATTCTGAATACAGTACTGGCAGAATCATTATTTTTTGCCTGAAGAACTAGATTCAAACCCATTTTTTTTTCTCTTTTATGAATTTGAATCTCAATTAAGAAAAGAAGAACCATTCTTAGTTTCACATACTCAAAAAAAAAAAAATGTCCTGGGAGGCAAGTGAGAAAAAATCTCTTTCGGTTATCTCAAGACTCAACTGAAAAAGAGGCAAATGCAAATGTCCGACGTTCCTCTGAACCGAAGCGGTGTTACTGCAGTCCACATGGTGCAGCCTATGCTTGTAAGTGCCTTAAACATGGCTCGTGACACTGCAGACAATTTTCAAAATAATAATTCAAGGAAATAAAGTTCTTAGAAGAAATGGGCAGTGGAAAGCGTTCCTGGCAGAATGATCCTCACTATCCACGAATTTCTTAAGCACACGTGTCTGAGCCCTCAGTGAAGCGGTGGCACAAAACGCAGCGATAACTTTACCTTCACAAACGAATCGAACGTCGCCTTTGGGTCCGATTTTGTCAGAATCACATTTCCTTCAAAATCTTTGCTCTTTTCACTACATTTCTTCAACAGAAAATGTGCCAAAAATTCCAGAGGTTTGTCCTGAAAAATCCAGATCCCCAGAAACCCCCAAAATTGTATTTAAAGCATTCATCAGAAATACAGGTCTTCAATAGTATAGTAGAAGAGAGAACTTGTTTTTTAGTAGAGTTTTCAGTTTTCTACCTACTTAATTTATAAGTCCAGAAAACAAAGTCATGATTATTCAACCACAGTCAGTAGTGGGACTTTCCGGTTAATCATATATTCCGCTTGCCATGTATACGCTTGATTCTCAGCCGATTGTCATAATTCAGGTAGGATGCCAAGGTCTTATGGGAAGGTCTCAAGATCTTCAGAACCAAAGTGGCCTGCACACCGGCCCCTTGGCCAGATGAGGAAGAGGACAGGAGGGGCCTTATCTTTCAGGAGAAAGAAGGCTTGGGAGGGGGGCTGCACAGCTGAATTGCTGGGAAAAACACTCAGATTTGGTTCCATCCACAGTTACTTTTAAATAACGAGGTGGCAGTAAGCACACTGAACCTACACCAAACACATCTAGTAAATCTTTGGTATTTCGGGAGTCCGTACAGGATCATTCAAAGTCTCCGTGTTGCCCCTGTGAACTTTCCTGAGCATTTTACCAGCACGGCTCACCAGGCCCTTCATCCCTCGGCTGCACCAGGGTTGGCCAGAGCGCCCGGAGCTGAGACTTCAGGGAAAGCAAATCATGGCCAGCTACAACTTCTCAGACTCAGCAGCAAACCCCTAACCCTGGGGACACCTGGTGGTTACCCAGGAAGCCACAGTGGAACCAAAGCAGACACAGGACAGAGAAGGAGAACATCCACAAAGACAAAGTTAAATCCGCCCACAAAGTCAAATGACTACAGTGGAAGAGGTGCATTTGAGAATCTCTTGTTGAGGAACTAAAGCCCTTCAACAGCACCCAGCAGGTTTGTGCCACCCCTGGTCTCGTCCTCCTCCCGCTTCTTCAGCCCACAGCCACTCAGTTCCCGTTCCCACAGCCTTGGGAGAGTCTCGGGGCCTCTCCTCCCTGGGGCCTGATACGTGGACTGACTGTTCTGGGAGAGTGTCCAAGATTTGTTTCTGATGAAAATGCTTTATCAGGCATCCCCTGTCCTTTCCCCAGCCAAAAGATTGATAGGCTTCTTCCTGTTCATCTGTGTTCTCTTTCCCTTCCTCTCATCCAGCCTCTGGCCCTTCATCTTCTTCCATCTGCTTTCATGCTTTTTCAGTTTTTCTGTCATACTATTAATTGTTTTAACTTTTGATGAATGCTTATGCGAAATATAAAGCCATGCACGTGTTTTTTAAAGAAGTCATTTCCGACTGAAATTATCCGCAAGACAGAAAACAATGCACAATGGAACCAACTTTTAAATAACCTGGATTTCCCTGTCTATCTGTCTGTCTTGTGTGCCCAGTAGATCTTGGGCCCAGAATCTGTCAGTGCTCTTTTTACAAACTGATGTAATTTTTCTGAGGAATTGTGCCCTGGAGGGATATACTAGTTAAAAATAATAATAGTAAATACAAACTAAAAATGTATTTAAGTGTTGGGATTTCATAGTATACTTTTCTTTTTAAAAAAAGTGCTCACAGAATTTTCTCTTGAAAGCTCCGTCAATCCATCTGCCAGAGCCCGTGCCGTCTCTTGGTTGTTCAGAATGTCGGCCACCCTCACGGTGTCAAACACAAACTGTCCTGCAATCAATTTACGTAAGAGACGTGATCAAGGGGAGCACGGCTCAGTCCTCACAGTTGCTTTTTGGTGGATAAAGATGCAAAGAATCAAAATTACAATTCTATTACACCATGAAGGTTATCTACCATGATAAAATACAAAGCCAGCAAAAGCAACTAAGTGTGCAGGGCATGAAAAGGACCCACTGTGGCAAAGCTGATGCTGAATAAAATCTACAAACTGGACAATAAGCAGAGAACATGTGAAAATGAACCTTCTAAGTTTAAATTTTAGATTCACAATCCCACCAAAGACCCCTCCACACTCTCATTTATCTTTGTGCTAAAATAGAAATATTTTAAGACCATAGAGAACAATATACTAACAGACATACACAGACATCTTTTACATTTAAAAATACTGGACAACATGCATTTATATGAAAAGAATTTTCTTCTACTTCTTGTTGTTCACATATATTATCAAAATGTGTGCATGCACACGTGTGTGTCACAGCTCCTGGGTAGACAGTGACTGTGTAAACAGATGTTAATAAGGAGCAGCCTGGGGCAGGGAAGAAAGGAAGTAAGGCTTAGATATATAATGACTTGATTCATAGGGTGTTTATTTAGTTATATGGAAAGAGGGAAAAATGGAACAGGTAAAGATAGAAGGAAAACTCATTTGGAAAATTCATTTACTCTTATAGTAAAAAAAAAAGTATTTCAAAAAATGGACTGATTTAAGTGACGATCCAGTTGACACAGGACATTGCTTCCAAAAGCTTCTATTGTGATCATTTGGTCGTGGCCGTGGAGCATAAATGAGAAAATAAATGCAATAATGTCCAGCAGGTTCAGCAGAGGACTCTGGAATCACCCAATTACACATTTTAGGTAAAAAATAAATAGAACACAATTGCAGAGCCATTTAAGTAATGGGTGCTGTGCTTTAAGAGGTGCTTAGCTTTGAGAGAAAATTGCAGTGGGAAAGGACAGAGTTCTCAGGCTGAGCAAGCATGTAGCGCATTTTCCCTGGGTAAATAATGGACTGACACAGGATTAATAAGACGGTACCCTCTGAACTGGCTCCAGCATGAAGATGAATATATTTATTTGTCTTTACATGTAATATTTATTAAATAATATTTAATATTTATTCTTAATGGGTATTCATTAAATTTGAAAGAAGATATACAAAACAAAGGGAATAAAGTAGCACTCGCGATGTTTAGGAGTCAACTTTTACATTCCTAAACTCGGGCTCACCCTAGATGTGAAACAAACTTTATAATAGTCTGCAACAGAAGTAGCAAGAGCTCTTACCGATCATCCTGCCACTGACGTTCTTCTGCAACTCCTTGAAGAGAGGACTTAACTGTTTCCTTACTGATTTCAAGGTGTCTTCCAGGAAGTCCGTGAGGCTGGACCATGTCTGTAGCTTTGATTCGCTGAAGTAGATGGAAGGGGGGGCCCTTCCCTGCTGTGGCCCCAGCCAGTCGCTAAGAACTGACATTATTTCCTCCTCTTATTATCGCAGACATAAGCTAAGGTGAAATCATTCTACTTCTTTTGGATAGTACATATACACACAACTTAGTTGAATTTATATTAGGCTTATTATCCTTTCTCATTAGAAGGCTAGGATAAACACCCATAGTCTGCTTTCAAAGGTAAAATTAGAAACACAAAAAGATTACAATGAATAATATCAAATGCCTATCTATTTTTTGATAGATAATAAGGTTGACATACTATATTTGAAATAAAAAAATTAAATAGCTGCTGGATTTGTGCATTGGGAAGTAGAGTAGGCATCTAAGTAAGAACATACTGTTTTATGTTTTTATCCTCAAAATGAAAACACAAGGAAACCCCAGTCTGCCTGGGTTCCCCATCACACAATCCAAAGTCACCCCTATCCTAGTCAACCCTGTATCTTTCTTACATTATGCCAAGCTGCTATCATCTCTACAAATATCTCTACATGACTCTAGTGGGTGCTTACACAAATTTTTCTCCTCGAAAATCAGTTACTGGAGGGCACAATGCCGTGTTCAATTTGATTTTCTGTCCTGAATGGATAGATAGACTTGTTTGACTCTCCTGCCCCCATGTTTATTGCTCAACATGTGAAAATCTTTGTAACTGTTCTTCCAGAGGGAGAATAAGAAGAGTGGGGGAAGGAGGGTGAACAGGGGAAGAGGAGGAGAAAAGAAGAAAACTTGCTCCATAAACACAGTGTCTATGCCCTGCTCTGCTCTGCCAGGCAGATTCCTCTCTCCAGGGCCAAATATGTTCTCATGGGGTAATGTTGCCATATAAACTGAAATTACAAGTAACTTCTGTTACAAAACTATATTAAATCAGTGCGCTTTTTGTGATAGCATGTCCTGTACAAGTTCCGCAATCGTGGCAGCTTTCCCATCTGCAAAGGCCCGTGGCATTTGGGATCGGGGAGGCACTGCTTCATATCGGCTCTGTGTCACCCCAAATGCTGTTTGGTAAAAGGGGGAGTTTTAAAGGGGAAAATGATTCTCATTACTGTGACAAAGCAGCCTGGCTCTCTTTTTGGTCAGCCAGTGTTATGTTTGGATCTAATATTTTCCGCTTTTGTATCTAAATGAAACTTTGCTTTCAGGTGTATTACATCACTGGCTGTTTTTCCTCTCAGATAATGGAATGGAACCTGAGCAAGCCTCTTAATCATCTCTTTATAGCTGAAATGCATTTTTCCAAGTGAAACCATATTAATTATATTTACTAAAAACTATTCTTTGTACTTATTATTTCTCTAGATCAGCAACTATACATCTTTGTTTAACTATTAAAGAGGATGCTTGCAACTGAGTTTTACAAATGATGGTTTGAAGCAAATATTTGCAATACAGAATCCCCTTTCTAAGCAAATGACAGAGTGATGGGAAATGACACAGTTTTGGAGAAGGAACACTAGTTGATGTCAGCCAGGACCAGTACTATGGAGCCATGCTTTGTCTTTTGGTGATCCTGGAGTTGGTAGGAGCTATTGGGCGTGGGGGTCAGCACCCATGTACACTTACTGTGCTGGTAAGAGCCAGTTGCGATCCCGGTGGGGGCGGTAAATAACGTGCCAGTTAGTTGAGACAGCTGAGAAAGAACTTCTACACCTGCCTCTGCACACAAAATACTTTCATTAGTTTACTCACAGGTTTCGCTGTGGAACAGGTAAGTATTATTAGGAACACTAATGAGCCGGCCAAGAAAGGCCACAGCAGTTCTCGTCCTCATTTCAAATCCCTCGTGGGGTAGGTTAGCAACACTTCACAGCTCAGCCCTAAGTGCTGAAGTCCAAACACTGAATTTATGCGGACTGCGCAACAGAGTGAAGAAGAGGGCATGAAGTTTGAGCTCATGCTCATTTTCCAATCTGGAATACTCAGGCTAAAATCACAGAAGAGGAAGTCTCCGTGTATAAGGAGAGATTTAACACTGTTGCACACCAAATGGAATACGACGGTCGAACTTGAGCATGGCATTAATTTCACTCCCTCTTCAGTGACACTCTAGAGACTGAAGTGTGTTCTATGGCTTCACGGGCTGTGACACACATGTCAGAATTTAGCCAATTGCACACTTTAAACAGATTGTTGTGTGTCAATTACATCTTCATAAATCTGTTTAAAATTGTTAACGTAATGCCCCCAGAAGATGAATTTTAGGTTTCTGGCTTATGAAGTAACTGAGTGAATGACAATATCTTAACTGAGGAGTCCTGGGGAGGGGCGGGGGTTGGTGCTGGGGCGGCAATCGCGAGTTTGTTCCAGATGTGTTAACTCTGAGATGCTCTTAGACATGCCAACCGAACAGTCATATGAAGATGTCAAGCAGGAGCTAGAGATGAGTCTGCAGCTCAGAGATATCGGAGCTGGAAGTGTAAATTTGGGAGTGTCCGGCATATAGATTGAATTCAGAGTCTTAGGAATAGATGAGACTGCATGGGGGAAAGTGTAGTCTCGGAAAAGGAGAGAGCCCAGGATCGAGCCCTGGGCACATTTAAGGTCTTGCTGAGGAGGAGCCGCCACTGAGGTAGGAGGAAAACAAGGAGAATGTGGTCTTAGGAAATCAAGAGAAGAAGGAGATTTCCGAGGGGTGGTCATCTGCATCCGCTGAGAAGTCAAAGCAAAGTGAGGATGGAGAAGAGAAGGGACCACTGGATTTGGGCACATGGAAGTCACTTATTTTCTTCTAAAAGCAATTTTAGTAGAAATAAAGAGACCCCTTGGAGGAGCTTGAGGAGCAAACGACAGTTGAGGAAGGTACAGGCAGTCAGCACAGACCAGTGGTTCTCAAAGGGTGGCCGTTGGGTCAGCAGTGGCAGCAACACCTGGGAACGTGGTAGAAATGAAAATTCTCAGGCCCCGCCCCAGACCCACTGGGTCAGACACTCCAGGGTGCAGCCCCGCGATGGTCCTTTAATAAGACCTCCAGGTGATTCAAAGACACACTGAGGTCGGGGAAGCGCTGGTAGAGTCAACTCAAATGTGGTGAGGGAAAGTGTGTGATCTCTTTTTTTAGGACAGGAGCTATGCCAGGTGTTCCTGGTTTGATAGGAATGACCCAGTAAAGGCAGAGAACTGAGGCTACACAAGAGGATTTGAATGTAGAAGTGAAGTCAGAAGGTGAAAGGCAGTGGACTACAGAGTCCAAGTGGAATTGCTGGTCTTCAACTTGAGTGGGGGAGCCCCTCCCACCGTTAACAGAAGGGAAGACAGAGAATGAAGGTAAGAGGTGGGGTAGGTGGTGGATCCGGCGTCAGGAGGGAAATTAGGGAGTTTTTCTTGGGGAAGTAAAAGGCGAAGTCCACGGCTGAGAGAGAGCATCACTGAAAGGATCAACTACAGGGGAGAAGGGAGGAAAGAGTTATTTTAAAGGGTGGGAAAATGGATTTGCCGAGGAAATGCCGTAGGATTGCTTTATCAGTGCTGCAACCCAGTCTGATATTTAGGCCATCAAGCAAAGTCAAATCAGTAAGAGCAGTTGCATGACCTTTCCCAACAGCCTCCAGCTGCCTTAGTGCATGCAGGCGGGCACAGAGTTTGCAGGTGGCTGTGTTTGAGCCAGCACTGGGCTTTAGCCAAAAGGGTGGGGATTTAGCCAGGAAAAAGACAAAGAAGTTCAGTCTGCAAAATAGTAATGATAACCCATTAAATCCAAGTTTATCAAGGAAGGAGCCAAGGACAAAGGCAGGTGATAGAGAGTGAAAAAGTGGAGTGTGGATTGCAGCTCCTCAGGCAAAGAACTGGTAGAGTGGGAATGTTGAGTTCATGATTTGGAAGTGGTACTTAGAGAGACAGATGCTTGAAATCCAAGATGCAGCTACGGAGTGATGCTTGAGGCGGTGGAAGGGAGAGGTTTGGACTGAGAAGCCAGGGTCTTCTACTGAACCGGGGCATGATGGTTCATCCAGAGGGAAATTAAATACAGTTGACAAGCAGTTCAGGGACGGTTTCAGGACCCAGATGGTGGTGGGAAATCTATTGTGTGAGTGCCATTAAGTTTCACTGAGGCAGTTTTTATGTCACCAAGTCTATTGATCTTTTCCTCTTTTTCCTTTATTGTCTGACTTTCAATATTTTACTTTCCCATATCCTTTCTTTTTCTTCTTCTCCAATTAGAAAAATCGTTGTGTTCTCATTATAAAAGAATGTAATACTAGTTTATTACAGAAAATAGAGGCAAATAAGGTAAATTTGGTTAAAAAATTAAAAGAAAAATTTTTAGTATAAAAGGAAGGGAATCTCACTTATCGTCTTATCCAACTACCGTTGACACCTTGGTATGCATCCTTTTCGATATACCGACAACACCACCCCAAACCCAGGTTATAAACATGGGACCACAGTATCCGTATTCTCTGTCACATACTTTTAAGCACTGTTGAAAATTAGAAAATTTGCAAAACACATCTAGAGATAGATTCTGTTACTATTTTGCTATATTTCCTTATTAATTTTTCTATGCATATTTTCTACATAGTTGAGATTATATAATTGTAATAGCTGTGTAAAAAAAATTGAATTTCATTTTCCTTTAATCCCCTTCCCTCCTTTTGTTTTTATCCTTTCCCCTGGTTGAAGCTTGCTAATGAAATTTGAAAATTAAGAACTTTAAAACTCACAGTTCCCTAAAGAATGGGTAACAAGAAACTGTTGGAGAAAATTTAATTTCATGCTCCCTCTCCCCTGTTCTGCTTGGTAAAAAACAAACAAACAAACAAACCCAGAGCCCATGAAGGCCCGGCTTTTATTTAACAGATAACTCAAGAGTGAATTTGATTGAATGTTTCTGAAATGTCCCTTCAAGCACTAAAATCAACTTCAAATCATAGTGGCTGCTGCTGGACAGGGAGGGACTTAAAATTATATCAGCAGCCTCAGTGATCAGCAGTTACACTCATCTTCACAAAGCACTTCACTGTTTTTAGTGTTCTAATATTAAGTATTTATATTATTACTTATTTGTATAAATTAAGTTTTTATTTTTTTGATATTCACGAGTCCTATAACATAAGGTAGTTTTATCCTCGTGCTCACAGGAGGAAACAGAGGTTCCCAAACTTGCCTAGGGCCACGCAGCCAAAGTAGCCTGAGCAGGACCCAAGTCCAGGTTCTTGGTCACCAAGTTCACGCTCCCACACTCCAGGTTCAGAACACAGCTGTGTCAGATTGACCAGTCCTAGCTCCTGTGCTGATGAGGTGCTTTCCTTAGTGTTGTGCAGACTGACTTCACTGTACTTTCCAGAAGAAACAGAAATAATGTTCCTGGCTGCCTCTTGTCACTAGTGACCTTACTTATGCAGGAACAGTTTACTGGGACCGCTAACCCCAAAGCCCATTTCCTCTAAATGCCCGAGTATATGAGGTATAAAGCAAAAAAGAAAGAGTAAATGCGACAGAATCATTTGAACAAATTCACACAATATCGTAAGGTAGGCAGGACCACTATCCTTCAAAACTCACCTGATGCTCCGAGTGGCATGAAAAGGTCCACGTGGCCCCCTTCGTCTTCAGGGGCCACATAGCTACCTAATTTCTCCCAGAAGTCTCGCACCTCAGGCTTCAATAAATTTTTAATGCCAATTTTATAGCCTGAGGAAGAAAATGGAAAAGTCATATTAATTTGTAACATTCTCATGACTAGAAACTCTTAGCAGTTTGTGAAAATGGAAGCACAATTCAAAAAGCCAACATCTGCTCCTCAGACCAGAGTCTGCAGGGCACCTCTGCTTCCACGCTGCAGCATGTTCAGACCACGAAGGGTAGCACTGGACTGCAGCATGGCCCTGGTCTCCTTCACACTCTGGATTTACCGGACACTGCACTTGGTTTAGGACCTTGTGTGCCTGCCTCCGCCATGGAGCAGTGGGAGTTACCAGGCTCACAACAGGGTTCAGGGTGGACGGCCAGTCAAGTCCTGGGATTTTGCAACCAAGTTCCAAAGGAAAAATGTTTCCCATGACTGTCAATCAACAAATAAGCCATTTGGAGCAGAAATAATGGTCTAGGCAACAGTAAACATCACTGTAATGCTCGCTCCCTGGGAATGTGTGTGGTGACTCAGCTAACCTGTGCATGTCTGAACCCGTTCCTGAACCAGTCCTGGAGACTCAGCTTTGCTCACCCCACAAATGTAATGCAAACAAAGTCGGGCACAGAATCCTGGTGGTTTGCGCCTTCACATTGAGAGGTCTAGACACATAATGAAAGGTCCTTTTCAAGTAACTGGACTGATATTTCATTTTGTTGTTTTTAAGACAAAAACTTTTGGGAAAATACCAGTTATATAGAAGAAAACTTTAGTTTGCTGTGGCATTTCTGTTATTGTCACTGTTGCTTTAATAAAAGGAAACAAAGAAAAGGCAGAGTTTGGAAGATCAGCCCTGGAGATCAGCCCCGACTGGTATGGCTCCGTAGGCTGGGTATCAACCCGGAAAAGGAAAGGTCACTGGTTCAATTCCTGGCCAAGGGCACTTGCCTGGGTTGCAGGTTCAGTACTGGTTGGGGCGCTTATGAGAGGCAACCAATCGCTGTTTCTCTCACACATTGATGTTTCTCTCCTTCTCTTTCTCCCTCCCTTTCCCTCTCTCTAAAAATAATTAAGTAAAATCTTTAAAAAAAAAAAAAAAAAGCTGCTTTCAGGAAAAAACCCTGACAGGCTCTTTTGCTCCACAGGAGGTGAACCTACTACCACAGTGCAAACTTGCGCTCAGCAGTTCACTGTTTAGAGAGGAGCCACCATGTAATTCATCATAAATGTAAACCCCAAATAGCAGCTGTGCTTTACTTTAGGGGGAATATAAAAATTGGATGTGGAATACAACTCACTACAGGCACAGGTAAACTAAACAAGGAAATCAAAAAGTAAGGCACAGCTGAATCAAAACTAATAGTTAAATTCACTGAAACTTGAATCTCAGGCCCAGACTAGCGGGCGGTACAGGTGCTCACTCCGCCAGCTAGGCCCTAGGCCACCTGTTCCCTCTCCTCCCTCATCCCACAAAGGTGGAAGATTTCAAGTTAGTAAAAGTGAAACAATTCTATTTTCGGTATAAGCTAAGAAGGATGCAAGTTGTAGTGTGAGGAAGAATAGAAACTAAAAGTTTTATTTCTAAAATACTCACCATCTCTTTTCCCCCAAAATGAGTAACTACTGAAATTTTTACAAGAGGGCCCCCGGCGAATGCTATCAGCCACCCCTTTCCTTTGTGTGCAGCCCTTTGGAAGACACGGAGCATTGTTAGTGCACACCAGCATATCGATCTGGGTTCGCACTATTAAAGTTGCTTAACTTTCATCAAACTTAAAATTTTTGTGCATCAAAAGACATAATCACACAGAGTAAAAGGCAACCTTCCTAATAGAAATTATTTGTAAATCGTATATCTGATAAGGGATTAATAGTCAGACTATAAAAAGAATGCCTACAAGTCAATAACAAAAATCAAATGACCCAATTAAAAAATGGGCAAACGACCTGAGTAGACATCTCCCTAAAGAAGATGTACAAATGGCAGCAAGCATATAAAAAGATGTTCAACATCCCTAATCATCAGAGAAATGCAAATCAAAGCCAAAGCAGATATCACCTCATACCCATTAGGATGGCTACTGTTTAAAAAATAACCCAGAAAATAACAGTGTTGGTGAGATAAGAAAAAGTCAGAACCTTTGTACACTGTTGGTGGGATTGTAAAATGGTGTAGCCACCATGGAAAATGTAGTACGGCATTTTCTCAAAACATTTAAAATAGAACTGCCATATAATCCAGCAATTCTACTTCTGCATACATATCCAAAGGAATTAAAAGCAGATCTCAAAGCTATATTTGCATACCTACATTCAGAACAGCACTATTCACATTAGCCAAGAGGTGGAAGCAACCAAAATGTCCATCAATAAATGAATAAACAAAGTGCGGTATATACATACAGTAGAATATTATTCAGCCTTAAAAAAGGTAGAAAAACTTGCTACATGCCACAATATGGACGAACCTTGAAGACATTATATAAAATGAAATAGGCCAGTCACAAAAAGTCAAATACTACATGATTCCAGTTATATGAGATATCTAAATTAGTCACCTTCATAGGAGCAGAAAGTGGAATAGCAATTCCTTGGGGCTTGAGAGACAGGGAAAAGGGAGTTCTTGTTTAATGGTGTGATGGTCAATGTCATGTGTCACTCTACCGGGGTGCCCAGAAATTTGGTCAAGCATCATCCTAGCTGCGTCTCTGAGGGTGTTTGGGGGCAACATTAACATTGGAGGGGGTAGGCTGAGCAAAGCAGATTCCCCGCTGTGGGCAGGCCTCGTTACCCCAGTGGAAGGCCTGCACAGAGCTGCTCCTGCCTGGTTAGCTTTGAGCTGGGTTGTCAACCTTCTTAACAACCGGGAACTTAAATAGCACTCGGAGGGTCATCCACGCAGACAGACACTGCATCAGTGCACAGTTGGTTGTTCTTTCCAATCCCATCTTACCTTGGAGCAAATTGATTTCTCTGCTATCTCCATCGCTAAATATTCCTACACTCTGCACCTTCTGCCCATCCAGAGCTTTGTCTATGAGGTAAAGCAGGCTCTCCAAGGTCACGCCGCTGTGTTCGTACACCACAGAGGTGACGCCCGCCCTAACGCTGTCCACCACCATCTAGAAGATAAAACCAAAGCCCTTTACTTGAGACTATTAATGAAAGAAATTTAATGAGCATGTCATCTGTGATTTGGAAAGACTATTGTTTTTCCGAAATTATGGAAAGGGAAACATAACCTTTCTCTTTCACTGGGCTTTTAAAAACTTATTTCTTTTCTAATTATAAGAGGAGAAAATTATATATATTTGTGTGTACATCACTGAGAGATAAATTCTATTAACAAGTTAGGTTATTTCCTTCCACCCATACACAGAGACATATATACAGCTTTTAAAAAATAATAAAATTGAGATCACTTAATTTTGCAATAGACTTCTTAAATAGGTTTAGTTTTCTTAGTTATGAGTTTTTGAATTATAAATATTGATAAAATTTCCCACTTAAATAAAAATGAAAAACACTATTCCTTGAATTCAACAACCAAATAAACTTCATTGTGATAAAGTTAATCGGTTAGCAGCAGACAGGTCAGAAAGTCACTGAAGTCGTTAATGTTTCACAAAACCGCACGCCACCTTCTGGAGGTCAGAGTTCAACAGAATGGAGAACTACCACATGGTTACAACCTCCTTTTACCTACCCCCCATCGCATTCATAACCAAGTAGCTATGACACAGTGTTGTACAAAGAAGGCAAGCAGGAGAATGGACGTGTTTTATATCAGTTTATTCCCCCATGCTCTGTCACCAGTCCCCTCTGTGCCCACCCTCTGTGTTTCAAGCTTTAGGGAGGGAAACCTCTGATCTTGCTTCCATGTGGACCCACTAAGTTAGCCATTGTGAGTGGCCAAGGTCAATCCCTAGGTGCCCGGAAACAGAAGTGATTTCATATTTTAAAAATAAACGTTTTGGCCCCGGCCGGTGTAGCTCGGCTGTCTGGGCATCGTCTTGCAGACCGAACGGTTGCCTGCCAGGTTCAGGGACCACACAAAGGCAGCCGATCGATGTTTTTCTCCCGCTCTCCTCCTCACTTCCCCTCTCTCTAGAATAAATTTTTTAAAAACTTTTTTTGCAAATAGGAGTATTTGGGGAAAACTTTAAGCAGGCTAATGAATATAACCTACTAAATATTATCACTTACATATGCCCCTGTGTGTGTATTAATGTATATATGTACTTCCTTTATTTTTCTTGTTCATATCAAAATTAAAATATGTGACTTCATCATAGAAAGAGTAATTTTAATTTAATGACACCCTCATTATACAGACCACAAAAATAGGATTTCTCACACTATTCTTTTCAGAGGTGGTGGGTGCATATTGTTAAATCCCTTGGGCATTCCAGAGAAGTTTTAAAATAATCTGTCATCACCTTGTCCTTTTGTGGATTGAGTGCAACAAATTCAGTAAGTATTTATTGGATACCTACTAAATATAGGCATTTTAGACCTTTAATGCTTTGTTTTTATTTTTTGTTTCTTTAAAATTTTTATTTTAATTTTTAAATAGGCATTGAATTAATCAAATCATGCATTTTATAATTCACTCAGAGTCTTAAGAATAACTAGTTAGTAATTCTTTTATTTTCATAAAGTTGTTATGCTACTTTCAGTAATTACATATTAGCACTCTTTTTAGAAGTAACAATTCTTAGTGAACTAATACTTTGTAGCAGTTTTTAACATGTACATGTATATTCACTCACAAAGCATGTATAATACAAACCTCTGTTGAATATTTCCATCAGTTGGATCACTAGAGATTTTTTTTTTAAGATCTTATTCATTTATTTTTAGAGAGAGGGGAAGGGTGGGAGACAGAGAGGGAGAGAAACAGCAATGTATGGTTGCCTCTCACATGGCCCTCGCTGG
This sequence comes from Micronycteris hirsuta, assembly GCA_004026765.1. Lineage (NCBI taxonomy): Eukaryota > Metazoa > Chordata > Mammalia > Chiroptera > Phyllostomidae > Micronycteris > Micronycteris hirsuta. The sequence continues at coordinate 4,507 of PVJI01004425.1, read as the reverse complement.
GGACCTGGCCTGCAACCCAGGCATGTGCCCTGACTGGGAATCGAACTGGGACCCTTTGGTTCCCAGCCCGCGCTCAGTCCACTGACCCACACCAGCCAAGGCAGGATCACTAGAGATTTTTAATGGTTTAATTTAAATTAATAACTTTACGTGAAGTGATCCATATAATAAACTTTTCTGTTAGGAGGTAGACTTATTAAATAGTGCTTTGAATTCTATGACACAGCAATTAATAAATCTCAAATACCTAACAGGTATTTTCTATACTGAAAAAACTTAATTGAGTGCTATTTACACTGTAGGAGAGCACACTAAAGAACTAAATTAATGTTCTGTAATGAAAGAACGGCTATGCTTCAATTCACTTCATACATCCTAATCACCACATTAAAAATTTAGGAATTTCTAAATCATCCATGACAACAAAAGTGTACAAAAATTGAGTGGAAGAGAATATAAGTTGTCATTTTTTAGTTCTTTTCCTTTTTATTGAATTTATTTTGGTGACACTGGTTAACAAAATTATAAAGGTTTCAGGTGTACAGTTGTACAACACATCCTCTGTACACGGTATTGTGTGTTCACCACCCAAGTCAAGCCTCCATCCATCCCTGTCTACCCCGACTACCTTCCTCCACCCCACACCCCAGGCAGCCACCGCACTGCTGTCTGTCAGTGTCCCTGAGGTTTTTCTCTCTCTCCTTTTTTTTTTTGCTCAATCCCTTCAACCTCCCACTCAGCCCACCTCCCAAACACCTGTCACCCTGCTCTCCATCTATGAATCTGTCTCTAATTTTGATTGATGGTTATCTTTATTGGTTCTCATTTTTAAAACTGCTCTGTGTTTGTAAACTTCCATCTGGAGAGGACCAGTTGTCTTTTAGGAGGTGAATCGTTTTCATACACTCGGTGGCCAGAGATTGCCGTACAATCTGCAGCATCAATGAAAAAACGTGGTTCGGAGAGGCCTGGCCTTCTGACGCCCTCTGTACCTCATATGCAGGAATCCGAGATGATATTAATATGAAGTGTGGCGGGGAAGCGCCTGAAGGGCTGTCGTCAGTTTTAAGAACTCCACGCCAATTTTTCTTTGATAATAAAGGGTAGGAATATCTTCCAGAAACATTTCTTCTATGGGAGAAAAAGCGGGGAGTAAGTGAAATTCTAATTTTCTCTTAATTCGACTTTGATTACATGTCCTCTGTGTCCATCAGCCATATATTGTATGGGAGGCAGGTGGCCTCAGTACCTCAGTCTCTCCCTGCAGTTGGGGACAAAGGCAAATGGGTCTCCTGGGCAGGCTGGGAGCAAAGCTGCTCTCTGGTCCTCTCTTCCTCCATCTGCGAAAGTTCTCTTGGAACTTAGTTTTTGTGGGGCACATAAAATGAATGTAGTGACATACTTAGGGGTTCAAAACATTTCGAAAAGGGGCAGTGGAGAGATTTCAAATTTCCTTAATCCTCTGGGTCTCATGGTTATCTGAGTAATGTCTCCATTCTCTCCAGTCACCCCCACCCCACCCCCACATTACCATTTGGATATGCTTACACCCTAAAACATTTCTGAAAAAAAGTCATATTTTCGCTCAATAACTTTATACAGAAAATATACTATATCCACAGTATGGCCTCCTTGCAGGGTTAAGAATATTTGAAATGTAAATTTTGAATGTAATATATTTCTTCCTTCAGAAAGCATGCTAAAGACCACTGTTTTTGCTATATTCAAGGATAAGAGCCATAATTATGAGATCCTACGTGTTAGCTAAATTATTCTAGAATAAATTCTTGGTATGGGGGATGGTACAGAGCCTTCAAGAGATGGAGGTTTGCTTACCGCTTGGGCAAAGCTTCTAAGGAAGCCAAAACAAGCTGTTTCTCCAAAGCTTCATGTAATCCCACTCGATCCCTCACAGTCTGGGAGAGACGTGGCTGGCATTGGGATTCTACCAATCTGGAGCAGCCTGTTCCACTCACCCAAGGGGGTCGGACTCGGAATAACTCCTCTGGAAAACAAACAGCAGCCGGCTTGGCTGTTTACAGCATGCTTCTCCCAGCCAAGTCTCCATAGATAAAAGGCATCAAAACTAAGGCTGCGCCAGGGCAGTATTCCAAACGGCGATCATTATGGCCACTTTTACACTCTATTTGTATTTCTTATTCTGTCTGCACTGTGGCTGCAAGTTTCCAGTCATTTCAGGTCAAGAAACAAAGCTCAGAGAACAAGCAACTCTTTTCTTGTGGAAACCAGTTAATTTATAGGCATCCCAACCATTTCTGTCCTTCTTGGCTTCAAGTAACTTCTCTGTTACAATCTCACAGAGGGTGAGTCAGTAAAATAATAAATTAAAAAAAAAAAGGAGAACTCAAATCAACTTTGTCGATTACCCTTCCGCACAACTCAGAAGGCTTAGCTGAAAGTGTGTCTTGTCCCCACCCCCTTTCTACTTTAAAAAAATGCCGCTCTTCCTGCTTTTGTTCTCGCTTTCATTTCTCCTCCTTTGCATCAACCCCGAGCCTTCTGAATTGTCCTGAACCCATTTCTTTGTCTAGGCTTGTGTTCATACTTCTCTCGCCTCCTTATCTTTGGTCTTATAAATTTGAGAAAAACCAGCACAAGCAATGGAGGCACTGATTTTTAACCTTATATAGTTCATCTGAAATATTTTTTGCTTCTTAATTAACTGGAAATATACAATGAAGAGAAAAAGAGTTTATCCTGAACATATGAGTACTTCAGAGAATGCCATCCCCATGCTATTCCAGAAAAACAGCGCTACCCTCCTCTGTGGGAATTAGTATGTAAATTCATTGGTTTCGACACTACTTGGTTAAGATAAGAAGTTTTAAAACGCTACTCACTCTTACGCGGTGCAATTTTCTCCCATATTATTTTCCTTAGGCGCCTTTCTCTTTGTCTTTCCTGTAGCTCCTCATCTTCTGTTTTGGGTTCGTTCAGGGTCCCATAAACAGCGGCGGCTTCCCTAGGTGTCAGCCAGTCCAAGTTGGACACACAGGCAATGTAATGGTGCTTCCAAGCACCGTATTCATGATCCGTTGGAGTATAGGGTAAAAACCACCCAAACTTGATGCACTTGGGCATCCATAAGCAATCCTTCAGAGACAGAAGTGAGAAAGATTAGTTGTGAGTTTTTAAAGGTCAGTTTCCCAGTCATAATGCTTTTAGGTACACAGATCATTATTTTTAACACTTCAAGATTTCTAGTGTAGTGGACTTGCCATCTAAACTTGACTCCGAAAAATGAGAAGCATTCCTTACTCCATAGGAAAATTATTCTTTGATAAACATGTATGTTACATATAAATATATGTATTAGTCATCTTTGTATTCTCATCCAGCGCTCCCACAGCACTTGGTTACTTGAGCCCTAGATTCCGAGACTTCCGCTTCTAGCCGTGGTGTGGCTGTTCATTTCAGTCAGTCCTCCCACTGAGAACAACTTCAATTGAACCGTATGATATTGCCAATGTGCTACCACTTTTGAGATACGAAAACAGCAACTTTCATGTGATTTAATCAAATTAAATATCTAGACAGAATATCAGACAACAACCGTCTGAAGTCATCATGGAGCTACCAGTGCATAAGGGTCTGTGTATCCAAACCCCGGAGAGGAGGGAAATCCAGAGGCCTGGTAGTCGGCACCACTTTCACATCATTTGACAGCTCCAAAGTCAAGTTTAGTCTGACAAGCAGCACAGAAAGTTACAAGTGAAAGTCTTACAAGCTATAAAGACTTTTAGGCATTCTCACAGGGAAGAGAGGAAACAAACTTAAATTCATGGCCCACTAAGGAGAAGAACCCTGGTAGCCATACCAGGCTTTCAACTGAGATCCTTTTCAGTAAAGATGATAAAGAATTGGGACTTCTGCCAAGATGGCAGCGTAGGTGGTCGCACTCGCTGCCTGCACATCCAGAGTGTCTAAATAACGAATGCAGTAGTGAAAAATTAAACAACCAGAACAGACAGAATCGAACTGAAGGGAAGTCCGACACCCAGGAGGTAGGAGAAGATGAACATCCAGGCCGGTAAGCGGGGCAGTACCGGGCGGAGGAACGGAGAGGCAGCTCTCACGGAGAGACTCACACCGCCAGTGCCTGAACAGGGCGTGGCCCCGAACAACAGGTGAATCCCGCAAGCCAGCGACGCTGCTGGAGAAAGGCCAGGGCTGAGCCAGCAGAACCCAGTCTGGCAGAAAAGGCGGTGGGGAACTGGGGAGCGAGGAGTGACGGGAGCCCACGGTGATCGGATGCCGCCATTGCTTCCTCCCAGGCCCCACCCCCAGAGGCAACGTCATACAAAAAACGACCCAGGTTGCAGGCACCTGCCAGCTGACAAGTGCACCGAGATAAAAAGAATGAAAATGGCCAAAATGAAAGATCAGAACAAATTACAACTAACGGATGACGACATAGTCAACCTATCAGATGCACAATTTAAAATGCTTGTAATCAAATTGTTACCAAAACTGGAAGATAGGTGGA
>PVJI01004424.1:10678-108704 GCA_004026765.1 Micronycteris hirsuta | reverse complement strand
CAGGTACCAAGTCCTTGATCAAGTTTGGCTTTTGCCACCACCTGTCTTGGGCCAGTCACTTTCACCTCTCTGACTTCAGTGACTTCTCATAGGGAATGAGCTGATGGTGGTGCTGTGATCTCCTTTCCCTTCAACCTCTCTGACCAAAATCATAGGTCCAACAGCCTGGGTCTGTGGAGGGTAGACATTCCTATCAATGAAGGCAGTATCTGGAAACCTGGCAGTGCCATTTCTCCAAGCCCAAGTCCCTCTCTCTGTACTGTCAGTCCTACTGAAGGGGCAAGAGTTGGGGGGCGCAGGGACACATGGGCATCCTCACTGTGGTGGCTGTTAAGTGCTTGGCCTTAACTGCCACCATTAACAACCTAAACAGAGGCGGGCAGTCAGCTAACTTCCTTGGTTCCAAATCACCCTCTTCTTTCTTATATCCCACCTATGTGATCTTATTACTTGCAAAAAAAAACAGAGAAGACTTCTGGAGGAAAAATAGTGCCTTGTACCATTTTTTTAAAAGTCACTTTTTTAAACTAGGGGGAAAAAAAGCTTGTTTTACAACCGAAAAATGTAGCCTCCACCCCTGGCCATTCTTCCCAACGCCCCGTGGGGGCCCTGAAACTTTCCTGTCCTTCAGACCCCCATCAGTCAGACTTAACGATGAACACCAGTGCTGGTGTGTCGGGAATGGGTCTGCACAGTGGGGTGTGGCCGAGAACAAAGCTTGGTCTGTCCCCCTGTTTTGTGGCTGGTGGGCAGCCCTGTAGCAAGCCCTGGCGTTCAGGCTGTTTGTTGAATCGTATGTAGTTTCCAGGGAAAGTCGCTGTTCATGAGCACACAGAAAAGAGCGTTACTGTGTGCCTACCAAGTGTGTCTTGATCTTTCTAGTCACACCATTCTCACATAGCATCTCAACTTGCCAGTGACAAGGTAAAGAATTTAAGAAGGGAGGGATTTCCTCAATCCACCTAAATTCTCTCTGCATCTTTCAGGTCGTATTTTCTAACTTACAGAATGGAAAACCTGTGCTGCCTTGTTTAGGAGGGGAAGGAATCACATTGACATGGCTGACACTTAGAGTCTTGTTTGAATCTACTTTGTATCTGAGTCTGCTTTCCCTTCAAAAGGAGAGATCTTACATTTTTTTCTCAAACTCTTTTCTCCAGTACTTCAGAACGGTGACTTGTTCATACTTGACTGCTCAATAAATCTGTGTTGAATGAATTAATGAATAAAGGAACACCTTCCCTAAATCTTTTCTCATCCTCTGTTTTGCGTCCTTTGCCATCACCACACATCTTGAAAATCCGCTGAAGCCACATGCATCTCTTTGCTATTTTTTTTCTTACACACATGTTTTTACTGCCACTTTGCACACATGCTTCCCTCTGCCCAGATTGCCCGCCTTCCCCTCTCCAGTAATTTATAGTTGTGATTACTGACAAAGTCTAGCTCAAAATCTAACCCTAATATGATAGACCTTCAGTGAGCGTTCCGTCTGCCTAGGGCACCTTTTCTCTCTCTCACCTCCATCACTGATGGGCCTTGGACTGCCGTACTCTGTTTGGAAACCCCAGAAGCCTAGCTTTATCCTGAGGTACTGAGTGTCCTTTTGTGTGACGGAAGCATGGGGAGTGTGGGCTGTGAGTGTGTTGGAAGGAACGGCTCCTCCTCTCGTCACAGAACACCCTGGTGGACAGATTAAGTCGGTGCCGTGTTGGTGGCCGTCCCGACTCCCTGCTGGCATTTATGGGCTCACATGTACCTGAGATGAAGCTTATTTCAAGATGACTCTTTCACAGTCCTCCTCTCTTCTCTGACAACAGTCATTAAGAGATTAGATTTCTTGTAAAATCAGCGTTTGTTGGCCCCCTGGCTGCATAAAGCTCTGTAGTCTAACGAGGAAGGGATTTCTGAATACATTTGCAGCAGTGAAGAAATGCTGAGTTTTAAAAATAAACATTCATAGTGCACTGCACTCTTTTGCCTCCTGTGAATGGGCATATGCCTTTTAAAAACTTAATTGCAGTCAAGGGCATGTAGAGGTGGTTGTAGAGAGGGAGGAGATAGTGGTGGGGGGACTAACTTTTGGGTCTCATTCTAGCTGGTAACCATCACACAATATTTGAATATGCCAATTCTTATCATACATAAACCTCTCACTTGGAAGAAATCGCTCACTTGGATTCAAGATATATACAGGATTCTTCATGAAAAAAGCTATTTTCTGGCCTGTTATTCAGCAGCAGAAAGTACTAGATTTTACAAAATTGGGTTTGTGATACTGAAGAGCCTACTTATACCAGGAGAAGCAATGGACTGAAGCTGAGGATTTGAGCTGGTACGAACATCTAGAAGCAAATTGTGTCCAAATAATTGTATTTTAGAAAGGGAAGGATGCGACCATTCATATCACCTGGGTGGACTCTCGGGTTGTTAGAACCTGGAAACGGCAGTTCCAGTTTTGTATGATAAATACAATAATGTCCTGCCTTTCTAGTATTTTTATGCCCTTTTTGTTAAAAAAAAAATCTTAGCATAGAAGCATCTTTGATGAACAGGAACAAAGAGGGCAAAATGGTGTATCCGATGGTCATCTTCAAATCCATTTGCCTGATTAGTGAATTGTGTACTCTTTCACGCATCCTGGTAGTTCTGCACTAACTCCAATGATTTGGCTAGTACTGATAACTGTACTAGAGTGAAACTTTCTATTTGACTCTGTTGCAGCCTCTTAGATCTTGAATCTCCCAGCTAGCTATGGAAACCCAGGAAAACTGGTGGCCCAGTTTAATAAAAGACTGAAGTGCATCCAAGGTGGTGGAGAAGTAAGTGGAAGCTACACTAACCTCCTCCCATGACCAATCTAGAATTAGAACTAAATTGTACAGAAATCATCCTGAATAACCAACTGAACAGTAACTGGAGAGAAGCCTTCTAACCACCGACAGACAGAAGAAAACACGTCACCATAATGTGACTGGGAGAGAGTGTGGCGGAGACACCAGAGGGTTGGCTGGGCTCCCACGGGCGGCAGCTGAGGTGCCAGAGGGATATTTCAACAGTCGGGGGGTGCCCCCTGAGAAGTGTGGGTTCTGATTAACAATGTTAGAAACTAGAAGTCAACCGTAAGAACACTAAAAAACACACAAAGACATGGAAGCTAAATAACATGTTATTAAACAATGAATGGGTCAACAACGGGGTCAAGGAAGAAATCAAAAGATACCTAGAAACAAATGAAAATGAGGACACAACAATCCAAAATCTGTGGGGCACTGGGGAAGCAACCCTCAGAGGGAAATTCATAGCATTACAGGCCTATCTCAAAAAATAAGAAGTCCAAATAAATAATATAACTTCGCATTAAAGGAACTTGAAAAAGAACAACAAAGCCAAAGTGAGTAGAAGGTAGGAAGGGAATAATAAATATTAGAGCAGAAATAAACAACATAGAGTTTAAAAAAATGATACAAAAAATCAGTGAATCCAACTGCTTGTTCTTTGACAAGATAAACAGATTGACAAACCTTTAACCAGACTCATCAGGGAAAAAAAAAAAAAAAAAGAGAAAGGACCCAAATAAATAAGCTCAGAAATGAAAGAGGAGAAATAACAACTGACACCAAAGAGATACAAAGGATTGTAAGAAAATATTATGAACAACTATATGCTAAGACACTGGACAACCTGGATGAAATTGATAAATTCCTAGAAACATACAATCTTCCAAATATAAATTGAGAAGAATTAGAGAATCTGAATAGACACATTATACTTAATGAAAATGAAGCAGTAACAAAAAAACAACTCCCAACAAACAAAAGCCCTGGACCAGATGGCTTCACAGGTGAATTTTACCAAACATTCTGAGAACAATTAACACCTCACCTTCACAAACTATTTTATAAAATTCAAGAGGAGAGAAGGCTCCCGAACTAATTTTATGAGACCAGTATTATCTTAATTCCAAAACCAGATAAATACACTACACAGAAAGAAAATTATAGACCCATATCACTGACGAACAAAGATGCTGAAATCCTCAACAAAGGATATTAGCAAACTGAATACAGCCATGCATCAAAAAGGTCATAACACCATCATCAAGTGGGATTTATTTTGGGAATAGAAGGTTGATAAAACATTTGCAAATCAATAAATGCGATTCATCACATAAACAAAATGAAAGATAAAAACCATATGATCATATCAATAGATACAGAGAAAGCTTTTGATAAAATCCAGCATCCATTTATGATCAAATCACTGAACAAAGCGACAATAGAGGGATCATACCTAAACATAATAAAAACCATATATGACAAACCCACTGCCAACATCATATTCAATGGGCAAAAAATGCATGTGTTTCTGTTAAGACTAGGAACAAGACAGAGATATCTGTTTTCACCTCTTTTATTCAACATAGTACTGGAAGTCCTAGCCATAGCAGTCAGTCAAAAAGAAACAAAAGGCATCCAAATTGGAAAGGAAAAAAGTAAAACTGTCTTTATTTGCAGATGACATGATATTGTACATAAGAGAACCCCAAAGAGTCCACCAACAAACAACTAGAACTCATACATGAGTTCAACAACATAGCAGGATGCAAAATTAATATCCAGAAATCAGTTGCATTTTTATATGCCGATAATGAACTAATAGGGAAATTAAGAAAAGATTCCCATTCACTATTGCTTCAAAAAGAATAGAGTGCCTAAGAATAAACCTAACCAAGGATGTAAAAGATCTGTGCTTGGAAAATTATAACACACCGAAGAAGGAAATTGGAGAAGATACAAATAAGTGGAAGCACAAACCATGTTCATGGATTGGAAGAATTAACATCATTAAAATGTCCATACTACCCAAAGCAATCTATAGATTCAGTGCAATTCCTATCAAGATTCCAATGACATATTTCACAGAATTAGAACAAATATTTCAGAAATGTATATGGAACCTCAAAAGGCCCTGCATAACAACAGTGATCCTGAGAAAGAAAAATAAAGTTGGAGGAGTCATGCTAGGTAACATCAAACTATACTACAAGGCCATAGTAATCAAAACAGCATGGTACTGGCATAAAAACAGACACATAGATCAATGGAACAGAATAGAGAGCCCAGAAATAAACCAATGTCTTTTTTTTTTTTTTAAGATTTTATTTATTTTCAGAGAGAGGAGAAGGGAGGGAGAAAGAACAATGTATGGTTGCCTCTCACATGGCCCTCACTGGGGACCTGGCCCACAACCCAGGCATATGGCCTGACTGGGAATCGAACCGGGACCCTCTGGTTCCCAGCCCGCGCTCAATCCACTGAGCTACACCAGCCGGGCCTAAACCAATCTCTTTATAGACAACTAATATTTGACAGAGGTAGCAAGCACATACAATGGGCTAACGGTAGTTTATTCAATAAATGGTGTTGGGAAAACTGGATAGGTATGTGAAGAAAAATGAAACTAGACCATCTTCTTTAAACATGCACAAGAATAAATTTGAAATGGATCAAAGACTTAAATGTTAGATCTGAAACCATAAAAATCCTAGAAGAAAACATAAGCAGCAAAATCTTAGACATTGGCCCGGCTGGTGTAGCTCAGTGGATTGAGCGTGGGCTGGGAAACAGAGGGTCCCGGTTCGATTCCCAGTCGGGGCACATGTCTGGTTGCGGGCCAGGTCCCCAATGAGGGCCATGTGAGAGGCAACCATACATTGCTCTTTCTCTCTCCCTTCTCCTTTCTCTGAAAATAAATAAATAAATAAATAAATCTTAAAAAAAAATCTTAGACATTGCTCATAGAAATTTTGTATCGGATATATCTCTTCAACCAAGGGAAATAAAAAAGAAATGTGACTACATCAAAATAAAAAGGTTTTGTACGGCAAAGGAAAGCATCAACAAAATAAGAAGACTACCCACAGAATGGGAGAACATATTCATCAATACATGTGATAAAGGGTTAGTATCCAAAATTTATAAAGTACTTACAAAGCTCAACACCAGAAAACCCCCAAACACCCCAATTAAAAAGTGGGCAAAGGACCTGAATGGATACTTCTCCAGAGAAGACATACAGATGGCCCATAAACATATGAAAAGATGCTCAACCTCACTAATCATCAGAGAAATGCAAATTAAAACTGCCATGAGATACAATCTCACACCTGTCAGAATGGCTTTCAACAATACATCAACAAACATCAAGTGCTAGCAAATATGCAGAGAAAGAGGAACCCTTTGCACTATTGATGGGAATGCAGGCTGGTGCAGTCACTGTGGAAAGCAGTGTGGAGATACCTCAAAAAATTAAAAACGGATTTGTCTTTTGACCCAACAATCTCACTTCTGGAAATATATCCGAAGGGACCCAAACCCTAATTCAAAAGAACATAAGCACCCCTATGTTCATTGTAGCATTATTTATAATCACCAAGATTGGGAATCATCCCTAGTGTCCATCAATAGATTAGTGGTTGAAACAGCTATGGGATATATACACAGTGGAATACTACTCAGCTGTGAAAAAGAAGAAAATTTTACCCTTTGCGACAGTATGGATGGACCTGGAGAACATTATGCTAAGTGAAATAAGCCAGTCAGAGAAAGACAAACACTGTTTGATTTCACTCATATGTGGAATCTAATGAACAAACTGAACTAACAAGCAAAACAGACTAGATGAAGAGCATGATGACAACTTGTGGGGAGGGGGTTCGGGGGTGGAGGGATTGAGCAAAAAGGAAAAAGGACTTATGGACATGGACAACAATGTGGTGATTATTGGTGGCAGGAAGGTGTAAGGGGGCTAACTGGTAATGGAAAAAATACAATAAAGATAAATGTTTAAATACAAGACTAAAGTGCAGTTCTTCACAGTTTGAGTAGGAACGTAGTGAAGCACCACTTAGCCTTGGAAAGAAGTTGCACATGCCTGGATCCCATGTGCATTGGTTTTTTTGTTAGCATCTGTTTTCATTTTATTATTCATGCTAAGTTTATTAATCCAAAAGCCTTCTGCCCATCTTCTGGGTCTTGCTAATTGACACGTGTTCAGAACAAAACATTTCCTCCTTCCTGCCTCTTCCTTGATCCTCATCAGGAAGCCTGCTCTTCTAGGTGGGACTTTTTGTTTTCATTTCCTCTAGCTTTTCTTTCCCCCCTTTGCTGCTTATGCCCACTCCTTTCCTTAGAGATGAGACTAAAGTATTGCATATTTTCAACAAATAGTGTGGAATAAGCCAACATTTATGGCTGAACTATTTTAAGAATCATGTATGCTTCTACAATTCTTTGCTGCATTTCATGGAATAATTAAGAATGTACATTTTCTTCATATTTTTGGTGATAGACTTCATGGCTACAAATTGACAATGATGTATATGAAGTCTGTCTGGAAAAAGTCAATCCGTAGTTAATATAATGAGAATGGTTTGCACCACATCAATGTAAACTGGCAGCCAAGGAGAGTGGACTGGAATGCACATGTGTGAACAATGATGACTTCACTGCACTAGTCAGTGGGGGCGGTAGATGTTGCTGAGTGAGCATGTGTACTGTGTGGCCACCACATTCAGAATGACTGAGCGAGTAAAGCTACGAATCTGCGTCAAGTTTTGCATTAAGCTTGAAAATCCGTCTGCGGAGATGACTCAGAGGCCACAGCTCTGGGCAACTGGTGACTGGCAGTTTCATCACAACAATGTGCCTGCTCATGCGTCGTATCTCCAGAGTGTTTTGGTAAAACATCAGATCACCCAGGTGACTCAGTCCCCCTACAGCATCAATTTGGTGCTCTGTGACTTCTGGCATTTCCCAAAGCTAAACTCACCTTTGAAAAGGAAGAGATTTCAGACCATTGACGAGATTCAGGAAAATATGACAGGGCATCTGATGGTGATTGGGAGAACTGTGTAAGGTCCCAAGGTGCCTACTTTGAAGGGGACTGAGGTGTCATTGTTCTGTGTACAGTGTTTCTTGTATCTTGTATCTTCTTCAATAACTGTCTCTATTTTTCATAGTACATGGCTGGATACCTTCTGGACAGGCCTCATATGCCACCAATCTGAGAGTACTTTGACCTACAGTGGAGTAGTGATGCAGCCTGGACTATGAGCATAGTTTAAGCTCCAAATGAATTATAGGCACTAGGTGTTTCTCAAATTGTTATCTTCTCCGTATCGTTGGTAGGGTCAAGGAATAATTTTCATCAGCGTCTTGACTTGTCTGGCCAATTAAGCAGACATGTCTCTGCAGTGGAAGTCTATTAAGTGTAAAGGGCTGGGTCTGTTTGGTATAACTGTAATTAAGGATAACCCACCACCCCTTTAGTAATTTTACCAAAATAAATAAGTATCTTACATAGAAGAAAATCACGGTGAAGGAAAGCAAAACCTGTACCTGTTGTATCCATATTGGGGTGTGGATTTCATGGCATTTCCCTCCCCCCGCTATGGGATCTGAGACTCATTTGAAGTAACCTTGGCAGAAGTATATTAGCTACTTAGACCTATAAAGGATATTTTGATCTGTAATATAAAAAGCAATGTAATAATTAATATAAAAGCAGCTGAAAGTGCCTGAGGTCAGTAGCTGCTACATCAATATTGCATGTAAACAAAGTATTAGTCAAAATTGCTTTCAGAGGGCCCTAATTACATCAGTTTTTATTTAATTTAGTTTGATTTAATGATACTTTTTATATGCATTTGCTTCATGGTTACTCTGTTGATTGCCATTTCCTTTCCTTGAGAAGAATGTATTGGAGATAGGATAGTTAGAAACTTCTTTTTAACAGTTTAGTTTGGTGACCCTGTATCAAAGACACAGTATTTTATTGCAAAGTTAGTTGATATAAAGCCAGTAATTGAAACTTAATTCACTTTGTTTCCAGGTTTTAATGTAAAAGTCACCCACAATGAAGTGCACGAGTCTTGCTGGTACATCTGAGCTTTGGGAAACGCGTTCACTTGTGTCACTTGCACTCCCATCATGATGTGGAACATTTAGCTCTTGCCCCTTCCCTTCGGTCCCTCTTCGCTGTAGCAACCGGCAGCCACTGCGCTGGCTCTGTTTTCCATCACAGATGAGATTTGCCCGTCATGTATAGCTTCAAGCAAATGAAGTCTCACAACATGTACACTTTTAAGGCTTCTTTCCCTCCTAAGCTTAATTCTAATGAATAGTTTTCACAGTATATATAATAGAAATTAGTTACGATAAGCAATTGTGTCGGATTTAATTGTTTTAAATAAAGCAAACAAAGAAAGCAGTCTTGTTTGAAAGAAGAAAGAAGGCAAAGTTAATATATTATAATTTTGAGACGATTAAGCTAACATGCTGATTTGTTTTTTATTTTTATAAATATATTTTTTGTTGTTATACTATCACAGTTGTCCCAGTTTTTCCTCTGGTGCCCTCCTCCCAGCCCACTCCCTTCACAGTCAATCGCCACTCCAGTGTCCATGTCTGTGGGTCATTCATGCATGTTCTTTGACTTATTCCCTCTCCTTCTTTCCACCCTTATCCCCCTCCCCCTTCCTTCTGTCTGCCGTCAGTCTATTCCTTGTTTCCATGCCTCTGCTTCTATTTTGCTCGTTAGTTTATTTTGTCCATTAGATTGCTCTTATAAGTGAGATTATATGGTATCTGTCTTCCACCAACCAGTTTGTTTCACTTAGGGTAATATTCTCCAGTTCCATCCACGCTGTCACAAAAGGTAGGAGTTTCCTCTTTCTTTCTGCTGCATAGTATTCCATTGTGTAAATGTACCACTGTTTTTTGACCCACTCATCTACTGATGGGCACTCAGGCTGTTGCTAGCACTTGGCTATTGTAAATTTTGCTGCTATGAACGTTGGGGTGCATACGTTCTTTTGAATTGGTGTTTTGGGATTCTTAGGGTATATTCCCAGCAGTGGAATTGCTGGGTCAAAAGGCAGTTCCATCTTTAGTTTTCTGAGGAAATTCCATACTGTTTTCCACAATGGCTGTACCAGTCTGCATTCCTACCAACAGTGCACTAGGGATCCCTTTTCCCCACATCCTTGCAAGCACTTGTTCTTGTTGCTTTGTTTATGATAGCCATTCTGACAAGAGTGAGGTGATATTTCATTGTAGTTTTAATTTGCATCTCTCTGATGGCTAGTGATGTTGAGCATCTTTTCATATGTTTATGGGCCCTCTTTATGTCCTCCTTGGAGAAATTTCTGTTCAGGTCCTTTGCCCATTTTTTAAATTGGATTTTTTGTCTTCCTGGTGTTGAGCTGTATAAGTTCTTTATATATTTTGGAGATTAAACCCTTGTCCAATATATCATTGGCAGATGTGTTCTCCCATATGGTCCATTTCCTTTTCATTTTGATGCTGGTTTCTTGAGCTGTGCAGAAGCTTTTTAATTTGGTGTAGTACCATTTTTTTTTTCTTTATATCCCTTGTCCTAGAAGATATATTGGCAAGAATATTGCTACATGAGATGCCTGAAATTTTACTGTCTGTGTTTTCTGCTAGGACTTTTATGTTATCATGACTTATATTAGTCTTTTATATTTTGAGTTTATTCTGGTGTTTGGTGTGAGTTGGTGGTCTAGTTTCATTTTTTTACATGTACCACTTGAGTTCTCCCAACACCATTTATTGAAGAGATTATTTTTACACCATTGTATGCTCATGCCCCCTTTGTCATATATTAATTGATCATAGAGACATAGATTTATTTATGGACTCTCTGTTCTGTTCCACTTTCCTATGTGTCTGTTCTTATGCCAGTACCAGGCTGTTTTGATTATAGTGGCCTTGTCGTATAGTTTTGTATTAGGTATTGTGATCCCTGCAACTTTATTCTTCTCTCTCCAGATTGCTGAGGTTGTTATGGTCTTTTTTTGGTTCCATGTAAATTGTTGAGGTGTTTGTTCTAGATCAGTGAAATATGTCATTGGTATTTTAATAGGGATTGCATTGAATCTATAGATTGCTTTGGATAGTATGGACATTTTAATAATGTTATTTCTTCCAATCCATGAACAGGGTATATGCTTCCATTTATTTGTATCTTCCTCAATTTCTTTCTTTAGTGTTCTTTAGTATTCTGATTATAGATCTTTACCTCCTTGATTAAATTTATTCCTTTGTACTTTATTTTTCCTGTTGCTATAGTAAACGGGATTTTCCCCCTAGTTTCTCTTTCTGATAGTTCATTGTTGGTGCACAAAAATGCCATTGATTTCTAAATATTGCCTTTGTATCCTGCTACTTTGCCAAATTCACTTATTAGGTCGAGTAGTTTTTTTGTGGCGTTTATAGGATTTTCCATGTACACTATCATGTCATCTGCAAATAAGGACAGTGTTACTTCATCTTTTCCAATTTGGATGCCTTTTATTTCTTTTTCTTGTCTGATCACTGTGGCTAGAACTTCTGTTACTATGTTGAATAAGAGAAGTGTGAGTGGACACCCTTGTCTTTTTCCTGTTCTTAATAGAAAAGCTTTTAGTTTTTGCCCATTGAGTATGGTGTTGGCAGTAGGTTCCTTATATATGGCCTTTAGTATGAGGAGGTATTCTCCCTCTATTGCCGCTTTGCTGTGTGTTTTTATCATAAATGGGTTCTGGATTTTATCAAGTACTTTTTCAGCATCTATTGATATGATCATGTGGATTTTGTACTTCATTTTGTTTATGTGGTGTATTAATGTTTATTGATTTGTGAATATTGTACTGTCCTTGCATACCTGGGATAAATCCCACTTAATCATGGTATATGATCTTTTTAATGTATTGCTGGATCCAGATTGCCAGTATTTTGTTGAGGATTGATTAGTTTTTTAATTGAAATTTTAGTTTATAGAATTATAGATTCACATGGAGTTGTAAGCAATAATATGGCCATTACTCAGTTTCCCTCAATAGTAACATTTTGCAAAAATACAGTACAATATCTTAACCAGGATATTGGTGGTGATGTAATCTACCAGTCTTAGACTTCCTGTTTTAGTTGTATGCATGTGTGTTTATGTGTATTTATTCCATACAGTTTTAGCTAGTGTGTAGGTTTGTATAGGCACCAACACAGGAAAGATGTGAGCATTTCCAACGACACAAAGAGACTTTATGTGGCTACACCCACTTCCTCCCACCACTCCCCTCCTATCTCTAGAGCCTGGAAACCACTAATTGGTTCTCCGTTTCTAAAAAACCTTCACATGAATGGAATCATATGGTTTGTAACCTTTTGGTTTTGCTTTTGTAACTCACTGTAATTCCCAGGAGGTTCATCCGTGCATGCATCAATAGTTTTCCTTTCTATTGTGGAATAGAGTTCCATGGTATGTATGTACTATAGTTTATTTAACTATTTACCTGTTCAAGAACATCTGGGCTGTTTCCAGTTTTTGGCTGTTGTGAATGAAGCAGCTTTAAACATTCATGTTTAGGTTTTTGTGTGAACATAAGTTTTCATTTCTCTGGAATAAATGCCTAGGGGTACAATTGCTGGGTCATGTGGTAATAGCATGTTTAGTTTAAAAAGGAACTGCCAAACCATTTTCCAGAGTGGATGTACCATTTCATACAACTAGCAATGTATGTGATGTAGTTTCTCTGTGTCCATACCAGCATTTGGTGTTGTCATATTTTTTTTTTTTTGCCATTCTTATAGGTATGAAGAGGTATATCATTATAGATTTAGTTTGTATTTCTCTGATTCTCTGATAGCTAATGATCTTGAACAATTTTTTCATGTGCTTATTGGCCATCCGCATATTCTCTTTGGTGAAATGTCTGCTCATGTCTTTTCCCATTTTCTAATTGATTTAAAAAAATCTATGTTTAAATACATGAAACAAAGGACAACCCAATTAGCTTTCAAGACCATTTAAGAAAAATATCCCAAGAAATTCCTTATTTGGCTTGAGAGATGCTATTTGTAGCTGGATAAATAGGTAATTGAATCACATGATGTATGTAAATAGATATTTTGCAACAAATTAACAAATATGTGAAAAGGATTGTCAGATTTCTGTGTGTCCCACAATTGTGTCAGTAGCTTGGGCTTCCCAATGACTCCCTCCCCCCCCCTTTTTTTTTTAAGTTTTGGGCTTCCCCCTGCTCTGTCCCAGACTTTCTCTTTTTCTTTCTTTCTTTCTCTCTCTTTCTTTTCCTTCCTTCCTCTCTCTCTCTTTCTTTCCCTCTTTCTCTCCCTCTTTCCCTCTTTCTAGAGAAGGGAAAGGAGGGACAAAGAGAGGAAGAGAAACAGCAATGTGTGGTTGCCTCTCAGACACCCCCTACTGGGGACCTGGCCCACAACCCAGTCCTGTGCCCTAACTGGGAATCGAACTAGTGACCCTTTGGTGGTTCGCAGTTCTGTGCTCAATCCACTGAGCCACACCAGTCAGGACTGCCCAAGACCTTATTGTCTCTTTTCCTTTTCTCTATGACAGGCTCGGGTGACAGATTCATTCCCTTGCCTATAATTCTGAAATGTATTGATGGATTCCTTAAATATGGCTTGTGGACCAAATCATTCTGATTTTTCAATAGGACTTTGGCCATTTGAGATCATGTCTGTTTGCACCTTCTGTAGTGTTTGTTTCTACCAGGCTAAATAAGACAGACTTATTTTGATGGAAGGATAAAAAAGAAGCAGTCTAGAAACAGAACAGGAAAGCTTTCCAGTATATTTGGTAATGAATTTACTGGAAGGCTCATCAAGTAATAAGGTAGAAAAGAGCCAGAGGCTTACAGATAAAAGGACCTGGATTTGTGACCTTGTTCTGCTCTAATTTAGTGACATTGGTCAGATTACTTAACCTTTCTGAGCGTCCACTTAATTATTTGTGTAAATGGGTAATAATTCCCATATTACTTCCACAATGAGTTGTAAGTATCAAATAGGGTAATGGAATGCATTTGTAAATGATAAAGTGCTATACAAATGTAAGCTGCTATTATGTTTATAATAATTATACTCCTCCCTACAACTAAAGCAAACAAATACAACCTGGAAGAAAAACAGTCATTTTCACAGAATGAGGTCAAATGATCACTCTAAGCTTCCTAAGGGGGGGAAATCCTTAGCATTATTGTTTTCTTAGATGTGATTTTAATTTTGTTTTGTAGGCAAGAAAATGCTGAAAGAATCAATCAGCAATAATTGTACTTGAGTTAGGCCACTGAGCAAAGCTGCTAAGAGAATGAAAATGGAGTTACTGAAGGAGTATGCTGATCTTACCCATTTACTTTCTAGTTTTAAAGATGGGTTGTTAATCAACTTGCCAATCAAAGCCTTACCTGGGGTCACATACCCTCCACTCCCCCACTCCTGTCCTCAATCATCACCTAGATAAGCCTCATGGTAAAGAAGCCAGACAGACTTGTGTTTGTACAAGGAGTGTTATTAACTGTGTGTGACCTTGGATGAAAGATTAGATTCTTTTTATCCATAATATAGATTCACATGAAATTGTTTACTGACACTGTGGGTGGCACATTATCTGGATATCTGTCTTTAAATAATAATTTTGAATAATTTTAGGTACAATAAACAGTGTAGATGGCAACACTGTCTCTAAATTGAGAAGTTCAGAGGAAATGTCACTGACGACGACAAAGTGATTTTATTCTAAACTTGATGATTGGTAACAACCAGTTCAGGATGGAAGAAACTGAAAGCCACTTTGCACACAGGCAGTTCTTTACTCCAGATCTTAATTTGGGCAATTAACTTTAGTGATTTAGGATAATTAAAAGATCTCAAAGACCAGATTAATGTATGTGACAGTGCTTTGGGAATTGTCATGTGCTATGCAAACTTTGCGGGCAGTTGTAGAGGCCACAGTGGAGGGGATGGCAGTAATCAAGAGGGGTGAGGGAAGGGCACGTGTTCATCAAGCTTGAAAGGTTGTCTCAGAATATTTCCAGTTCTTGGAGAGTGTTGGAAAAAACCATAAACTTCATTCTAGACTCCATGTATATCACTACCCTACTCTTGGAATACACAGCCATGAATTAAATCACTGTGTCCACTTTACATTTTAACAATTCAGTTGTAGGTGATGACGTTTTAAAAAATGTCCCTTAAATCTGGAGAACTAGGGCAATGACTTCAGAGAGTATACAACAGGGAGAATTTTAATTCAATGGAGACCCAGCCCATGATTAGATTAGGTGACAGGAAGGGGGTCAAATGGATTATGGAAAACTCAGGAAGGAAGTAAATTGAGTCATCATGCTTTTAGTTACAGTATATTTTTACAGTGGATTCTGGGGTTGGTATATTCTTTAATGCATTACAGCATTCAAGGACCAGTTTCAGCTTAAAAGCATGACTGAGTGAAGCTCTAACCAAACTCTAATCCCAGCTACTAGAAAGCCATGACTTTTTAATGTCCTTTAATCTGAAATAGATCATGGTTTTTCTGTAGTATCAGATTTTTCAAATATTTATTTTCTTTCAAATACAAGGGTATATTCTACTGTCTTTGCAAATTCCTAAGGCAGTTGCTTCCTGTCTTTTAACATAGGATGTTGGTATCTTTAAAAGTATGCTTGTTTGAAAGAGTATTACATTAGCAATTTGTTTGCACTTGCCCCTCCTTTATTAAGAATACAAAATTGTATCTGGCCATAAATGCAGTGATCTAGTCTTTGTAAAATCTTATTATTGATGTTTATGTTACCTGTATCTTATGGTATGAGCGGTATTATATTCAGTACTTGCCCCCCAAAAGAGAACTCTAAAGGAATTTATTAAACAATGGTGTTGCGTGGATTTCTCACTTTTCCATATGTGGCTGATTTCACGCAGCCTTTACAGGTAGGTTAGACTTGTGAATGATCTTGGTCAGCCCTGGGTGAGCTGGGCCAAATGAAGGGTGCGCCTCTGTTTACTTGTGCTGCTGGAGTAGCTTAGCATCACGTGCTTTGTCCTTTCCGTGTCTAAAATTACTAGACTTGCTAATTCATATACCTGTAAGCATCCTTCAGCTTTTCATACTGATCTGTGATTGTGGGTGACTCTGGAGAGTGGAGTTAGTATCGTTCTTGGTGTTCAGTGTGGTCAGTGTTTGACTTAAGGCTTCAGAGAAGCTTTCTCCGTCCGCCTTATTTAAATAGGAGTATTGTCCCAATGCATTGTCACTTTCTGTCCTCCTTCCTACTAGGTGATGTTATAGTAAATGTTTATTTGCTGACTGGTTGACTGTCTTTGTACTAGAACTAAGTACTATATGGCAAGCTCTTTGACTCTGTCCATTCAGACCAGAACTGCACACACACAAGTATTTGTTAAATCAATTAATGTGGTAATGCCATGAACCACAACCCACTCATGAGGTAGATTCTCCTAATGTTTAGGTTCAAAACTTGTATCTTTAGAACTGTTTCTCTCTTTGGCTTCTAATACTGTGTGTGTGTGTGTGTGTGTGCGCGCGCGCGCGTGCTGGACAACTTCCTAATAAACATTATTTTGGGAGAAAGGAAGCCAAATGAGTATGGGTGTCAGGTTATCAAGTAAATATTGGAACAATTTTAGCCTCTGATTGGGAATGTTTATTTTGTCAAATGTGTATTTGGTCTGACCTTGGAGTTAGAGTTACTTATGAAGTTGCATAAATGTTAATGAATGTTTATAATGTGGACTGTAAGCTGAAAGCAGTTAAAGTATAAATATTTAAGCCATATGTTAGAAAATAACCAGAGCATTGCAGCTATTTTGGATTGTAGGGGGAAATTGCCTGATTTATTGACGAGAGCTAGAAATTTGGAGTCCTGGGTTCTATTTTCATTCCTGCTTTTGACAGCACTTCACAGAATGTCTCTTTTGAATAAATGTTCAACAGGACAGGAATAATCCCCGCAAGAATAATACTTTTCTGTTACTTACACATTTTTGTGCTCCAGTTGCTCAGGCTTTATCGATGTTTTGTCTGTTTTTAACAGGTTTTTCTCATCTTAAACCAATAAAGGCCCCTCCCGCCTTCTCGCTGTAGTGCGTGCTGTGTGTTTGTGGGGAGTCTGAGTCCGTCTTATCAGTGCCTCATTAGTATATTTATAAATATAAAATCATATAACTGTGCCTAACATGGCAAATGCAATTTACAGAGTAAGAAAAACAAACTGGGCGGGTTTTGATGGGGAATGATGTTGCAAATGGAAGTAACCAGAGATGAGAGCCTCCCTCTCCAAAGCACACAGAGAGAAGAAAGCAGAGAGGCTGGATCTTGATAAATCTTGAAGGCAGGCAACTAACCAGGCACAAACCAGGTGCCCTTATTTAGAGCAACCTCATTTAACACCATTAGTGTTATCAGGGCCTTTATGTCAGATTTCTTTCTGTCTGCCCTGTTGGTGAATTTTTAACTGAACAGGCTTTACAATGGGAGCAATGGAATAGACTATAAACAACGGCTAAAGCCACTGCAGAATTCCAAAGGCCTGACTCAACTCCCTCTCTCACGGACTCTTCCCTTCCCTTCTCTGCACTCACCCCTCTTGCTGGGAGTTCTTCAGGGGCGGCCCACTGGCATGCTGTCCTCATGGCACTTGATGAAAGTGCTAATTCCTGGCTTCAAATGCAGACCTGCTGAATCAGAAACCCCCTGGGGAGGAATTAGTTTTGAAGTCATTTTTAACAAACATCTTTCAGGTGATTCTAAGGTACATTCTAGTCCCAGGACCACTGATCTATTCCTAGTGTAGAACTGCCCCTTGTCTTAAGGAAGCAGCTGTTGTTGTTGTTTTTTTTTAATCAAGCTTTTTTTTTTTAAGATTTTATTTGTTTATTTTCAGAGAGAGGAGAAGGAAGGGGAGAAAGAGCAATGTATGGTTGCCTCTCACATGGCCCTCATTGGGGGCCCACAACCCAGGCATGTGCTCCGACTGGGAATCGAACTGGGACCCTCTGGTTCCCAGCCCGCGCTCAATCCACTGAGCTACACCAGCCAAGCCAGAAGCAGCTGGTTTTTATATCTCCTTCTGGACCACATTATGCTGTGAATGGAAGGAAGAAAACTGGGATACAAAGACAGACCTATTTTTTCTTCTGAATTCATGTCTTAATTTGTAGGAGGAACTGAGAACCTATATACTCATTTCTTCAAGGGGCCTGCTCTTTAGTGGGGTACCCTATATCTGCTGGATTTTAACATGATTTACATGTACAAGGAAAACATCTGCAGATATGAGTGAGAAATTCTGAGTTTGGCAAGATCACACCTATTGGTACATATGACCACTTCGATGCAGATACCATCAGGGTGACCAGGCCAGGTGTGTTCAGGGTGAGTTGGGGCAGAAATTTCAGTTCTGGGTGATGTTGAAGGCTTTTCACATGTGACCGGTATAGTAGCACAACACAGGTCTTGCAAGAGGGTTCAGGCAGAAATAGCGCTCGAGGTTCTAAAATGGAGTAGTTGTGGTCACACCCTTTGTGATGTTTGTTCTATGAAGAATCTCCATGAGGGCCCTGGTTTCCTAATGTGGGAAACACAGCCCATCTAGTGAAGAAATACAGTCTTCCCAAGGCTGCCAGCGGGAAAACAGAGTTTTCAAAGATATCAGAAGAGAATTCTAGAGGTTTCGATTAATCATGGAAAAACTGAGTTTCCTCGTCTTACACTGGGCACCTTTGCTGAAAAGGAATAAAGAAGTTTTCTGGGTTTATTTAAGTAAAAAATGTTGGTGTGCCCAACTCCATGACCTCATTAATAGAGAGTGTGTCTGAGAACTCAGCAAGGCAGGTCTCCCGCACGATGTGACGGAGAGGGTGATTAAGATGTTGAACATCCTCTGTGCTCTTCCTAACGCGGTCTGTTCGTGGGAGATTGAGAAGTCAAAGCGCAGTCTGGAGAGTTGACTTCTTTTGATACAGGCAGATGGCTAGGTCATGAAAATTTGTTGACATGCTTTAATGAACTACATTAGATTAAGTGGGTGTGTGTGTTTAAAAAAAAATAAAGGGCTTGAAGAGACCCAGGAAGAGACAAGGTGTATGCTTTTTTCACTGATGTGACAAGACATATAAACCTAAAACTGTAGGGCAAATGAAGGGCATGGCTAAGCTGTTTGAAGAGTTGTGAAGTGGGTTCAAACCGGGCTTGCACATTCGGCATATGGAAGCTGGTAGTCGCGTTCATTTCTCATCTCAGAACTCCTCCAAGACATGGGGATTTGGGAAAGTCAGTTTTAGGAGAGATTCGCAGACTTTCATGAGAACCAGTGCTGACTTAAATTCCTGCAGCTGCATTTGGAATGCACCTCACCGAGCTCCAGCTCAATTTAGATTCCCTATTCTGCAAGATTGTGGGAAGGTTTCAATTGGACAGTATTTATAAAGCTTCCATCCAGTTCCTGGTGCACAATAAATACTTGGCAAAATGAGGTTCCCCCAGGCCCCTCATGAAAAAAAATAACTGTATTAATGGAGGAAAAGGAATTATTCCAGAGATGATAAAGCATCGCTGCTGCCAGGGGCCTTCTAACATTTTCTCTTTCTACCAGTTTTTACTGGAGACAACCCCAAAATGAACTTTTCCCTTTTAACAGTAACTGCGATTGTGTGGGAAAGCCAGATTTTCCTCCTTTGCTCTCTCAGAATTCTTTAAACGATAGATGGTACCATTGAGCACATTAATCCATGTGTACTCTTGCCCTCAGGGTTTGGAAGTGGGGATACGGAGGCAGAGGCCATAGTCACTAAGTGTCAGAACTTATGCCTGTTGTGCCCAGGGCAGTGTTAAGAATGAGCAGAATCAGGGTGTGGTGAGAGTCTGTTGATTCCCAGGAAAGCAAGAACCAAAAGCCACCTATTAACCTCAGACATTCCGACAGAGCAGGCTCATGGTTTGGTTTGGTTTTTCATCCCCGTACTCTATATAGGCTAAACACAAAAATTACAGAGCCCTGGCCGAGTAGTTCAGTCATTAGAGCGTCACCCCAATGTACCAAAATTGCGGGTTTGATCCCTAGTCAGGGTACACACAGGAATCAACCAGTGGGTGCGTGAACAAGTGAATAGCAAATCAATGTTTCTTTTTTTTCTCTCCCTCCCTTCTCTCTCTCCCCCCCCAAAATCATTAAATTAAAAAAAATTATAGAATGGTGGAAGAAGCAGTTGTGCAGTTTTCATGGAACACCTGTTTAGTGAGGACCTGTCTGGGTGCAGGTGAAGCTCTGTCTGGGTGCTGGGGAGCTCGGTCTGGGTGCTGGGGAGCTCGGTCTGGTGGTGAAGCATGAGCAGACAGCTGCTCTTGGACAGGAGCTCTGAAGGCCCTGGGAGATGCAGAGCACGCACTGGGGGAAAACAGCGCTTCAGCTTTAGGTGTTTTGACTTCTGCTTTTATTACTTGTACTTTTTAGAGGCATAGCCTGATTTAAGATTAGCCAAAGCAGCATCTTAATTGAACCAGTAACAGCTACTGGGACAACCAAATATAATTAACTTTGATGTTTTCGAATTCCTTCTTCCATTCTTTGGTTTGCCTGTGCTTTGATCCTTAATGATGTGTGCATAATGAATTACACTAGAAGAGAAATGTCTGTGTTCATATTAAATATTACCAGACCATTCTTTTCACTGAGTGCTGGGCATTTTCGACTCACGGTGAGATGGATTGTAAGGAACACTCTGTACTCTGCTAAGTATGTTTTCAAAAAATGGTCAGTAACATCACAAATTCAGGGTCAGAATAAACTCGCTACCATGGCCTAGACAAATTATTTGTGATGTTAGGAAATGGAGCAGGGTATGGAGATAGACTCAAAAGATAATTAAATGAAAATATATTTACATCAGTCTTGAAGCAAGCTTGCTACCTATTTACCTGGATATATTTTTCACCTGTGATAGTCCCGACGTGGTGAATAGTTGGAAGTCCACTAGGGCTCATTTTCCTACAACCTTCTTTTATTCCCCTTCTTTTGTAAATTAGAAGTTAACAATATAAAGATGTGACCTATTACTAAGGAATGGGAAGATATGTACTGTAGCTCTCTGTCACTTGTTGTTTGAGTCACTCTGGGAAAGTTCCTAACTTTCCTGAACCTCACCTTTCTCATCTGTAAAACGGGCATGCCTAGCCTACCTAATTCCTTGCTGTGGGGACCAAGTGAGATAGATAAATGTATGTGGTAGTACTTTGGAGAGTTTAAAATTCTTTATAAATAGGATTTTACAATTATGCATAGAGAGAGGCAGGCCAGACTAAGATTAGCAGACATGCTACTTTTTCAAGGCCTAACCATTGATCTCATAAACTTATAGGAAAAATTCCCTCCTCTAGGTCTCTGCCTCTTATGTTAGGGGCTCCATTTCCCTGTCTTATCACTGGATCTATTATTGCGGAACCTGCAGCCATCACGTGAAAGACTCACTGTTTCACGGAGTACGCTGACAAAGTGTTTGCAAATTATTGCTGGATTAGATAAACCATGGTCAGTTAGAGAAAGCAAATACTACTTTCTTTTTCTTTTATGTTTTCCCTTTTTCCTTTTTCCTCTGTTCCTCCCCCCTCCCAACTTTTTGGAACATATATACTAAAATTTTGACATATCTGTCCAGATTTTTAGATCAAATTGTGATTACAGGAATTTGGACCCATCTTATCTAGAATATGATATTTTATATTTTATTTTCAAGATAGATAAGCTGAATTATAAACATGTGTCTAATCATTTTTGCATTTGAGGCTTAAGAACCTGAATAAATATCACTGTTTATTTTGACCTTGTACCCATTAGGTATGTTGACATCAAGTTCTCCTGCAATTTTGCTTGCATTTTGGTATTTCTTGATTATCACCTTACTAGGTTTTAGTTTAGGAAGTTGACTTGAAGCAGTTGCTTCTGTCAGGTTTCCTTGATTGCTTCATTATGAACACGCCCACTCATTTTTCAGGTAAAAATTATTAACCCATCACAAACATGACACAGTCCTTGCAGTAGGTGTATGGTAAGTATTAGATTAGCTTGCTGGCATTTAGAAATGCTCATTCTGAACCCCACCCCCCCGCCCCCCCGCTGCCTTAGATGTATTTTGTTGTTTTGTTCTGCGTGGCATCAAATTTACACTTGTCCTTTTCTCTTAGAGACAAGTTGTGGGAAGGAAAAGACAAGATCATAACATTAAGATTGAATGTTATGTTTCTCAATCTTCACATTCTTAACTGGTTTCTTTGATGCATTTGAGTTTGCTATAAGATGTTAGGGGAGGAAGGAAGGCAACCAGCGATAATCAAAGCGGAAGAAAGATCAGTGCAGGACTCGGTGACATTTGAGGCTAAGTTTTGGAGCTGTTGCAAGAGTTATTGCTGCCTGCGACTGTTTGGCCTGGCTGCATGTCAGAGCCATTAGCTTCAGAATAACAGAGTCTTGAAGAGAATGTACTCTTTTAGAAAACTCCTCATTAATTTAATTTATGGAAGGGGAGAAGAGTTAGGGAGCAAAGAGCTGGGAATCATGGGGTTTCAAGAGTGCCTGGACTGTAGGTTAAGGAAAACACACACACGCGCGCGCACACACACACACACATACACACACACGCGTGCGCGCTGTGGATGCTGGATTACATGAAAAAATAAAAAAAGTCCTCCCCAGCTCTGCCTCTGGTGTTCTCAGAGGGCCTGTCCTGCTTGGGATGGAATTGCCTCCTCGGCGATGGCTTTAGGAACTCAATCCCTAACGTGGATCCCAGCTGGGAAATGTTCGACTCTAATTAAGCTTCGGTTTGTTTTGATTCTCTTCCAGACTTGTGGTTGAAGGGCTTTGTGTATACAGTCTTTGGCTAACAACTTTTCCCACAGTCAGGAGCATGCACCTCGGCAGTGTTGGTCCTTACCTGCAAGGCTTTGGCCACCGTCTCCGAGGAAATGGCAGACTTGTGTACATGCACGCCTCTCTCTCGGGTCCCCGACACAGCCTTCACCGCATTCGGAGGATGGAAGGAGCAAAGCCATCATTACTAATAGAAGAATGGGAAAAGACAGCGGTGTCTGGTCCACGTGGCCACAAGAACGTGCCAGGATTAGGCGTTTCTCTTTCCCTTAACTGTGTTTTGCCCTGCCCTCTCCTGCCAGGATGGAAGAGGGTAGGGTAAGCTGGATGGAGACACCATTTTTAAATGTAAATTTAACCATTGAAAATATTTGCTGAGCCTACCTCCTATTTGTCATGTGTTAAGATCCAAAGGAAGGATGTCATCATGCCGAGTCATTGGAAGGCAGTGATGTTGCCATGGTGCTGTGTATACAGAGGGATAGCAGAGGGAAAACACACTGACAGCCCAGTGTGTGTCCTGGGGAGGCCAAGGGAAACCAGTTAGGAAGTGGCATTTTGGCTGAGAATTACAGAGTGGATAAATGTCTGCAAGGTTTTGGAGTGAAAGTGGGATCTTCATGTAGAAGGAATATGGTGGAAAGTGGTAGGGAGAATGGAGGGATGTGTCCATAAGTAGCTCACTATTTCTGTAAGTCATTTACTTGTTCACTTAATACATATTTATTGTACATCATCTTTGTACCAAGTGCTGTGCTAGGTGCCAGGAGTAAAACTGGTGAACAAGCTAGACATTTTTTTTTTGACCTTGCCTGAGGTTTATTTGCACAAACACGACAGGAGGACCCCAGCCCTGGGGGCACACCAGTCCTTCTGTCCTCACGTTGGCAGACAGAGGCCTCTACTACGGTGCCTTTGCAGGGGCCTGGGCACCTTTGGGAGCCTGAGACTGAGCCTGAGCTGCAGCTGCAGCCTGGGGCTTGGCTTGGGCCTTGGCCTTGGCCTGTGGCTGGCAGAGCCGGAGACCCTTGGCAATGCGGGCACGAGCATGTTTCCTGAGCTTGGGGTGAGCAGTGTAGACAAGTCCACTGAGCTTGAGGCTGCTGCCCTTCGGGATCTTGGGCTCGACCTTCTTGGGCTTGGCTGGGGCCTTGATAGCCTCAGAACGTGTGCTCATGGCCTTGGCGTTGTTGGCCTGCATCTTCTTCAGGCTCTTCTTGTTGTGCTTCTTGGCAAAGCGCATGTTCCTCAGGAACTTGGGGTCTACACCCTTGAGAGATTCATATCTTTTCAATTGGAGTTTCTTGATGCCATTTATGTGCCATTTTTGGGACTGGTTGTGTGTGGTGTGGTTCTTGGACTTGGACACCTCTGCACCCAAGCCTGTGGCTCTCGAAGCACCTGGGACAGGAAGAGCCAAGCTAGACATTTAATACAGGTTTGTGATGGATTTGGTGTGGGAGGAGGTCTTAAAGTGCCTGACATGTACAACTAGATTGACAGTGGTCCACATACCAAGGAGGAGGGCCAAGCTTGGAGGAGGAGCAAAGGTGGGCATGGTGTGGGTAGCAGATGATGAAGCAGTTTGGCTAAACTTCTTTGACATATCTAAAGGAGACGTTAAGTGGGGGGTTGGGTTTATAGCTTTGGAGTTCAGAACAGGGGTCTGAGTGGGAAATACAAACCTGAGGAGATAAGAGTATGTAGGTGGTAATTGATATTGTGGGTGAGGCTGACTAGTGAAAGAGCAGAGAATACGAAAGGAAGAAGTCCTATGGGCCGGGGTCACTGAACCACACCATTTCCTGGCCAGGTAGAGGGTATGAGCTCATAAAGGCTACTGAGAATAAGGAGTGGAAAATGTGGTAAGACAATCAGGAGAGTGTGTTATGATCAAAGTCAAGGGAAGATCGTGTTAGGGGAGGAGAGACCAACTGCAGCTAGAAGATGAGGAAAGCCAAATGTCTACTGGATTGAGAGACGTGAAAGTCACTGTTGCTTTAATTAGTGTTGTTTCTGTGCAGTGATTGGTGTGGAAGGTAGATTGAGAGATGAGGCTTTTGCTCTGGGGCTGTTTTGGAAATAATGTGACAGTTTTTGGGGGTCACACGTGGTTGGAGGACATTGCTGGCATTTAGTGAGGGAGCCCAGTGTGCTGGTATCTTGCAGTGCACACAGGTCAGTCCTGCGCATGAAGAGTTGTGCTGTGTGAAATGGGATCCTCACAGGTCTCAACCAACCTTTACGCAAGGTTCAAAGCCAAGCCTCTTTCAAGTATGTGAGCTGACTTTACATACAGGACCCTAACTTTGCTTTACATATAGGCGCAAAGTGTTTGTGGTTAGGATTTTCCAGGAATAAAACTAATTTGTAAGTAGGAAGATTATACATTGCTTTGTGTGAATCTTTACTAAGTTTTGTTCACAGTTTGGGAAAATCATGTCATCAGTGGTCATACCCACTCGTGGAACCTGAGGTGTCAGTGAAAACACTGCCGATCCGTGTTCATGGCTCTTGTGTTCACGGTGATCCTGTGCACAGATGCAAGCATTTGGTCTACTTCTTTATGTGCTCTAGAAGCTTTGCACGAATCTTTAAATTAAATAAGCTAAATTAATTGAAAGCGCCTACCTCTTTTTTTCTTCTCCCATTTTATACTTAGGAAATTATGGTGATTTTCTTTTGAAAATTATTGTGCAGGTAGGTTATACTACTTAGATTTTTATTCCAGGATAGACAAATGTGATCTAACCAATGAAACCTTGCCTGGATCGTGAAGAGCCTTGTACGCCATTGGAAGGAGCCGTGTGTCTTGTAGTCTGTTGTTCCTGAAAGCATGATCCTCAGCCCACCTACTCAGAATCCCCTGGGAGGCACATGCAACGCAGGTTCCTGGGCCCCACTCCAGAACTACTGAATCCTGTGGAAGACTCTGGAATCTGTATTATAATAATTCTCCCCTCTGCACATAGACATGATCTTATTCCACTATCATGTGAGAATGCACTCCTATAGACAGGGGCAATCATTTAAGAATTTAATGAAATGGAGGAACAGAAGCAGATTTGGGGATTAAAAATAATACTCCAGTGGGACTTAAGTAGTTGGTTGAAGGAGCGTGGGACTGTCCACCGTGAAGAAATGAGGTTTGTATTGTAATGACTACATGAAAAATGCTGAGGGAACAAAGTGGTAGAAATGGAAGAGAGGCGTTATTAAAAAGTAAAATGATACTGCATCCGAGGAATAAAAGAATAAAAAAGGGGTCACCAACGGTTAGAAATGCTTTCTGTCTAGGTAGATGGTGGGACCATCGATCAAGCTGAGGAATTCAGGAGGGTTGTGTGCTCTGGTTTAGGCGCGCTGACTGGCATTTAGTTTCCTGTCCTGCCTCTAAGTGGAGAGTTGAGACTGTACAGATGTGCTTCGGTTCGGGAGAGCAGTCAGAATGAGGGAATCGTTCATACACAGGTGGTAGCTGAAGCAGATCGTTGGTAGAGATCGTCCCCTGGGGAGAGTATGGAACTTTCATTAAAGTATATATACATGGGCTCGTTTTTCTGTTTGTAAACAAATCCTACTAGAGTATGCGGGACTCCTTCCAGGCATGGTGGTCTTGGTTATTGAAGACAGAATGATTTGGAAAAAATCAAATTAGGGGAATGTAATTGCATCATTACTGCATAAACTTAATTGGGGGGTAGCCTGGGAAACCCATAAACCTTCTGATATGCAGCACACCTCTGGTTTAGCTGTGCAGCCCAGCCTTGGGATCAAGGGTTTTCCTGAAGGAAACTAATTCCATGGTTTATGGCCTGGTAAGGAAGGTTGCATTGAAAACAGCCGGCAGTCTACAAAATCAGTGCAGTTTATAGAAAATGTTTCCATGGCATCATTAAGACCCCCAAGCTAGGTGATTGTTTTGATTATTAAGACCCCCAAGCTAGGTGATTTTTTTACTTTTGCATTTTTCCCCTTCAAAATATACACACTCTAGCCTTTGAAATGATCATAATTTGCATTGAGGAACCTTCGGTAAGGAGATTCTAGCTTTGTTATCAGTCACTTCCCAGGGAATTCCTTCCTTTTCACTCATTCACATTTGAACCTAAAGGTAAGATGTAAAATTAAACAACTAGGCTGATCAAGTAGACTGATGTCTTTGTTAACTGTCGACCTTTTCATGTCAAAAATCACAGCTTCTTTCTGTTTGGTTCTCCCTTCTCTCTATCGTTATGAGATATGCCAGTGTAAAGGCATTTCTTAAGTAAAAGCTGCATATTTCTCTCCATCTTCTGATATTTTAGTAACAAATTGGGCAAATACTTTTAAAAATGTTTCTTAGTCAACACTGAATTCCTTAAAGTCCAAAATCTCTGGCCCGTATTGCACGTAGCTTTCATGGCTGGTGCGCTCCATTCTACAATTTCAAGTTCCAAAGTCCTAGGCCCTGGAGACTGACGTCACGGGGGAGAGGAGTGCCAACCTACTCCGGGGCCTTTGGCAGTGCCAGCTGTGGCTAGTGCTGTTCAGCATTCCCATCGTCATCGTTCCCAACATTCGAGGGTTTATCATGAGATTGTTAAGTTTCACCACAAACTGAATCTGGGAATGCGAGAGTTGAGCCTGAAGCAAACTTTTTCATTTAAAATAATGCAGCTTCTCTACAAAGCCACTTATAAGGAAGCAAAGCTAGTGATTATTGGTGTTACAGTGCCCAGACTGCTTGGTTTATTTGATATTGCAGTGACATTAGTCTTGTAATATAAACCAATCACTACAGGAGTTTGGGAAAAAAACTATGAATGTGAGTGATATTTAATTTTGAAGGGTGTCTGTTTGAACAATTGAAACCAATTTTTCTCTCAATTTTAGCATAATTTTCAAGGCTTGTTTATCTGTCTTCTGGGGAAACAAAATTGCTTGGGGCTCAAGATGATAAATTCAATAGTAACACGCAAATGCTTGGGACTTCAGGCAAGCCCCTCTTCCCCAACCTAGGAGCAAAGCAGCGGCACATTGATGAAGCCGTGGTACAACTCAGGTCTGCCAGAGTTGGGGTTTTCATTGTTTAATGTATATATTTTTAATTTTATTTATTGATTATAGAGAAAGAGAGGAAATGGGGAGAGAGAAAAACATCGATCTGTTGTTCCACTTATTTATGTATTCGTTGGTTGCTTCGTGTATGTGCCCCGGCCGTAGATTGAACCCACAACCTTGGCATACTGTGACAACACTATAACCGAATGAGCTACCCAGCCAGAGCTGAGTTGGGGCTGTCTTGATTCAGTAATGTGCTTTCATTTCCAGGTAAGCGTGATTCTGAAGGACCTTGCAAGGAGAGCAGATGCCTTGAGGTCTCTTTCTTTCTTTTTTTTTTTCCTTCCAGTAATGATGATGGATTTGTGTGAATGTACCCCCATGCTCTGACCTCCCTTGTGACTGGTTGGAAGCATATGCAAGATGCTAATTTGAGTTGAGCACAAAATCTATGGCCCTGCAACAGAAACAGTGTGATTCACATATGGATGAACCCATGACTCTGGCCTCTCTAACACTCCATGCTTAAATCACTTAAATCATTTAGCTCACAGGTTAATGGAATGAAAGCTA
The DNA here is from genome assembly GCA_004026765.1 of Micronycteris hirsuta. Lineage (NCBI taxonomy): Eukaryota > Metazoa > Chordata > Mammalia > Chiroptera > Phyllostomidae > Micronycteris > Micronycteris hirsuta. Next base: position 80,323 of record PVJI01004424.1, on the reverse strand, counting down.
AAGATTACCTTGTGTGGGTCAAGGCCTGCCAGTCTTGGCCTCTCTCCACCATGTTGTTGATAGACATTCTTTCTATTTTTCTTCTTTTTACTTTGTATTGACTTATATCCTTAGTTTCTTCATGTCCTCTTGGTGGACCTTCTCTTCCCTCCTCCTTACTTCAAATAATATAGATTTTGGGAACTATTTGTATAGTTTCTGCTGAGTACTGTATTAGGGATGAGCTCAACCTTTTCACATATATTCATTACGAAATTCAATTGGATGGACTCAAGTTTATCGATATTGACATGGTATACATGTATATTTGTACGTATAGATATATACACATGTGTAATGTATGCATGTATGCATGTGTTGTTAAAAGATAAACTGAGGCATGCCCCGGCTGGTGTAGCTCAGTGGATTGAGCGCGGGCTGGGAACCAAAGAATCCCGGTTCGATTCCCAGTCAGGGCACATGCCTGGGTTGCAGGCCAGGTCCCCAGTGAGGGCCATGTGAGAGGCAACCATACATTGCTGTTTCTCTCCCTCTCTTTCTCACTCCCTTCCCCTCTCTCTAAAAATAAATAAATAAAATCTTTAAAAAAAAAAAGATAAACTGAGGCATATTAAAATTATAATGTTTGATGCAAAAATTGATTTGAATCAAGCAGTATCCCATCTAGCGGATAGAAGGAGCTCCGAGGAACTGTAGAAAGACTTTCATAAGCGGAAGGAAGCAGTGACAAGAAGTTGTACTGGGCAAAAAAGTGAGTTGGTTATTGCATGGTTACTGTCCCTTAGGGGATGGGAGGATCCTCTGAGGAAGATGACCTAACTTGTGCTGATCAGGTGACTCCTGATTGACTGTTTATGATTCCTGTTCTGGGAGAGCTGAAACTGTAAATTAAGTCTCATTTTGGTAACATGGGGTTTAGCATAAGTGACTCCATTTTGGTCCTGTTATTTATTTATTTTTTTAATTTAATTAATTAATTTATTTTTAAAGTTTTTATTTATTTATTTTTAGAGAGAGGGGAAGCAGAAAGAGAGGGAGAGAAACATCAATGTGTGGTTCCCTACTGGGGATCTGGCCTGCAACCCAGGCATGTGCCCAGACTGGGAATCGAACTGGTGAACCCTTTGGTTCGCCGACCCACACTCAATCCACTTAGCTACGCCAGCTAGGGCTTTTTTTTTTTAAAGTATAAATATTTGTAATCAGACTCCAGATATCTCTGCAACTAAATAACATACCTAGTTATGCTTTTTAGGTTTCAGGGTTGCAAAAATACTTTAATGAATGAGAAAAAGGCATCCCTTCTGACTGACCCTAGGCCATGTGCTTGCTGGCAGGTGAGGGCTTGGCTGTATGTCCATTCTCCCTCTCGTATGACCACATAGGGCAGGGCTTGCCCCGCCCTGTGCAGTGGTCCTGAGAATGTCGTTCATCGGTTGTAATCCTCTTTCCAATATGCGAGTTAATTCTATTACTCAAAATGTGACCCCAATTTTAAGAAAAATGTCACAAGCACTCAAGGGACAACAAAGTATCATTAAGGTAATACAAGATTCTTTCATTACATATAGGAGGTTGTATCTGAATTTTTAAATTGTTAGAATAGGCAAATGGTTTGATGAATTATTTGTGTAGACCTGGCTGTTCATACATATATAGTGATGATTTGCAGGCAAGGATTAGTCACGTTGCTGAGTATGACCTGTGGTTATTGCTCCTCACACTCAATAATTTAGAAGATAAGTTTCAAGCATAGACACCTTGTTTTTTTTTTTAACTTTCATCTTATTTATTTATTTTTTTGATAGAGAAGAAGGAAGTGAGAGAAAGAAAAATATTGATTTGTTGTTCCACTTATTTATGCATTCATTGGTTAATTCTTGTATGTGCCCTGACTGGGTATTGAACCTGCAATGTTGGGATGACGCTGTAACCAACTGAAGTACCCATCCGGGGCCGGCATCTTGGTTTTTACCGAACAGTTAAGTATTATGAAGGCTAGGGGTAGGCCCCTTAGATTCCTAAAGTATGGTGGTTGACATTTGGAATCATATGCTTGGATAAATAAGTATCCTGGTAATTGTTTTGTTTTTATGAAATTCATATCCTAGCCTTGTCTCCAAATCCAGTGGCTTAACGATACTTAGATAAAAGGTAAGAAGTAAAGAACCCACTCAATAAGGAAACCAGGAGATCTGTCTCAGGACGTTGGACTTATGGACCACTGTTGTGTGTGTTGAAAAATGGGCTCAATAACCCTACCTTCACTATACCTGGTCCTTTTCATACTCATTTTCTACCTTTCTCCTGTGTGTGAAAACATGACCATAATGCTGATGTAACTGTGTCCTTTGCTACTCTCGGGTACATCGACGTATAAACACAGTGCTGACACAGCCTGTTGTCTGGGAATGTGTCTGTGAATCTGCTGCTGCCCGTATGGCAGACCTGAGTTTTACATAGAAACCAGGTCATATGAAGCGAGATGCAAACTGTTCAAATGAAATGTTTATAAGAACCGACTTAAGTCATTGTAGACAGAATGAACGATTTGGCTACCTTGGAGTATATAGTTTCAGAATATGAAGTTAACTCTGGGGTTCTTTTTCCTTTGGCAATGACAGGAGAGTCCCTCAGCTCTATGATTGATTTCCTGTTTTGGGGGACAGGATGTTGGACAAATGGTAAGGCCCATGTGTGCCACTCTGCTAGTTTTGCAAATGGAAATTGTTTATCCAAGGGAGTAGAGTTGCCTCTTGTGAAACTGGAAGAACTTTCTTAGAAACAGAAGGTGACGCTTTAGTGGTGTTTTTATTCATATAATCTTTCTATTCTGTGACCTTGGCTTTCACTCATTTTCAAATTGCCTTTCAGTTTGTCTTCTCTGTATGTAAAAACGATTAACCACTGAGCACGTGTTGTGCGTAAGAGGAGTGACTCATAGCAACTTGAATGTGTCTCCTCTATACCCCATCCCCCAAATTCCAAGGTGTCTCCAAAGAAGTCTTTTAAATGAGATGTAAAATTTTCTTTACTAACTCCTCAAACCCATATTGATTTTTATTGTTCATTTCAAATGCATAGTGAAAATAATACCCATATTTGATTTGATCATTTATTTATCCCAAGCAGTATTCTTTTCCCATGGATGGGGACTATAGGAAATTTTACTTGGGGTTGGAGAAGGGGCGGGCAAAGAAAGATGGTTATTTTTATGATATTCTCACATTCTGGTAATGCCCTTTCCACACACCTACATTCCTTTTCTAAACTTTCTCTCATGAATTTCAGAAGCAGACACAATATTTCTGCATTCCACAAAGAGATTACACACAAAGAAAACCCGATTGGCCCAGCTGGTGTAGCTCAATGGATTGAGTGTGGGCTTGAGAACCAAAGGGTCACTGGTTTGATTCCCAGTCAGGGCACATGCCTGGGTTGCGGGCCAGGTCCCCAGTGGGGGGCACATGAAAGGCAACCACACATTGCTGTTTCTCTCCGTCTCTCCCTCCCTTCCCCTCTCTCTAAAAATAAATAAATAAATTCTTAAAAAAATAAAAGAAAACACAATTGGATTGATTTGAATGAATGGCAAAAGCTAGAATGAGATGAAGAAGATACCTCGTGTGGTAGTTTATGCTGCTTGGTAATAATGAAGAAGGAGAATTCATAGCAAAGATGGCAGAGGAAGCAGACACTGTGGTACACGAACAGACATGAGGCTTTCTGCACTTTACATTTTAAAAAAATAATAGGAAAATCCCAGCCTGGGTTCACCTATGTTTGCTGGATCAGATCGCTGAGCAGTTACTCTCCAAATATTTGTATGACAGACCACGTAGTCAAAATGCGTAGCTTCTGGAGTTGGAGTCAGGGTCCAATTCAACCTGCTATTTCTGACTTTCATAAGTGTATGTGTTGTGAATATGTATTTTGGATTAGAATTAGAGATCTTAAGAAACATAAGCAACAGCCTTACCTTTGAAGAACTGAGGGAAGGATCGGGGTTATGGGAAAGTTGAGGAAAAGGGAGTGATTATAATGAATAAAAGACATATTTTTGATGGGTCTTAACCCAGTGCCTGCCACACCTGGCCATATCTGGGCACACTTTTGCCTGGACACATGGGACATCATCCGCAGACCTAGATCTCTGGACGCCTGTCCAGCGCTCGCACCCGGAGCCGAGGCTCTTCTGTGACCGTGATTTGCTACGTGTGCATTACTCATCTGTGACAATTACAAAATCCACAGTTGGCTTTTTCCTCTGCCAGGCAACCACTGTCTGCAGTTGTTAGTTGGCTGGTGCTGAGGGAATATAAAATTTAAAATTATTCTAAACTAAACTTAATTAGGGTGGGGCATTTGTTGCCAACTTACTACCCTCATATAATATAACTAACACCAAATGTAAATGATTTTCGGATGATCCAAATTAGTCTCCCTTTCTGTCCACGAGCGTGGAGGAGGAGGACCAGGGTTAGAGAGTGGTAGCAGGGCTTCCTCATCGGCGGGTTTTGGAAAGGATTCCTTTCGCCTTGGGAAAGGGCGTTGGGAAGAATGCCCTTCAGAAGTAATTATTTTTGGATTTATGATACCAGTGTGCTGCCTTTTAATTCCTTTTTTGTTGAGTGCTCAGATTTTTGTGTCTTTTGATTTTTCTTTGTGAAGTTTTATAACTTGGAAAATGACAATACCCATTGCTTAGCACACAGGACAAAAGAGTTCCTTTTGTGCTGTGTGTGTGTTTTTTTTTAAATGAGGTGTCTAAAACATTCCCTGCCACCCCCTCCCCCCTGTTTTCCCCCTTTTCCGAAGCTCCAGGTGGCCTAACTATTTAGAGGTTCTAGGGCAGATTCTTTCTTCTTAGCTCTTTTCCTTATGTCATTACCCTTCCAATGTGCATGGGGACTCCACAGGTAGCAACATGTATGTGAGTTGCGTATAAATATACAAGTTTTTGATGTGACGGGGTGAGTCTTTGTGCTTTGACTTGGATGGGTGTATGTGAGAGAAATGAATGATTCTGATTGCACAGCCCCCAAACAGTGAGGACTCCAATTCCACCTCTTCTCTCGTTTAATCTGCCTGGTAGTTTCCCCTCGAGCCAAGTGAACTATGAAGAGGGTCAGGCCGCGGTCACTTTATTTGCACTGTTTTTGGTGTCCAGGAACGTCCCTGCGGTGTGTGGTGAAAGGGGAGCTTGTCACAACCAAACCTGAAGAAGCTTGTAGACATTGAATTTGCTCTGAGCAGATTATTAATTTTTTTTCCTCATTGTACATTGTTAAATCTGTAGAAAAGGAACATCAGCTCAAGATCTGTCACTCTGGCTCCAGGCCAGCATGGCAAATTCTGTCATCTTTGCTGCATGGCCAAGCATCTTTATTACATGTTATAATTCTGGTTCTGGGCTTGATCCAGCAATTCTGATATAACATCAGATGGTCAGGGGTGTGGAAGAGGGAAAGGGCGGTACCCACCGCTAGACAAGATTTGGAGAGAAGTGTGAGAGAGCAAGAGGCATGTTGCCGTTGTCAAGGGCAGGGATTTTTCATGGACTCCACAAACATCTCTGTGCTGCTTAGAATTTGGATCATAGTGTCAGTTTCTGTTCGTATGGATTGTTGATTTGAGACCGGAGACAAATGCTCTAGCCACTGCCATCTCCCAGGAGCTAAGCCCTGAGAAGAGTGTCACCATCATAGCTGTGCAGGTTTTGTCTCATTGCCTTGTTCCTGGGGTCCATTGGTGATGCTTGGTCTCCATCAGTCTGGAGTAATGGGAAGCTGAACCCCTGAACTGTTCTGTCTGCGCTGGTTTAGGATGAACCACTTCTGGGTTCATTCTTCTCACTCCTTTCTTCAAAAACTTTTAGAGGGGGAGGTAGTAGTGGGAATAAATAATAGTTTAAAAAAATAGGAGGAACATTGATTGCATTTATTTCTTGAGTAGAGAGCCTTGACCCTATCTTTTGCAATAGTCTCTCCTTCCTGCTCTTAGGGGTTTTGTAGATGAAGCCTTGGCTTTGGTTCATCAGGGAAGGACTTTTTGAAGCTGCAGAGTGCATTCAGCAGCTTTGCAGGAAGCAGTGACACAAGGTTCCAGCCACTCTCCCCCGCCTTCCACTTATTGTTTAGGGATTGTCAGAAAACAGGCTGGGATGAGGAGGAAGAGAGACTATGAGGGTTTCTCTCTCTCTTTTCTTTTTTTTTCCAGTTTGGCTACTCAATGAAAGCAGGCACTTTATTTAGAAGTGAATAGGAGGGAAATGCAGCTTAGGGTTGACACCCTTCTGGTGCTTATCCATAAATATGAAATGGTGTTAGAACACCAGACACCAGGGAGCTTTCTGATTGGCTGTTGGTGATGTCATCTTGTCATTAATACTGTGCTCAGAAAATAAACTGATCTGCCTGTTTTTTTCTTTAAATAAAGCTGAAATGTATAAAATCCATTTTGTAATCTAAAATAAGGTACTTCAGTCAGAGCATTTTGAAAGAATTTTTATATTTCTCAGGTATTCAGAATCATTTGGGCCTTCACTTAGGCGCTTCAGTAATCAACCACAAGTATTCAGCCTGTCTTGTCTTATTGCTTAAAAGTAAGGAAGACACTTTTCAACACCCGGGCCTCCAATGGTTGGCATTCACCCACATTAAGTCCTAATGCAGTCAGTGGGAATTGCTTCCTGTCGGCATTTACCTGTCCTGGTGCGCTTGGAGCCCAGGGAGGCACGTCTGGTTGTGGGAGGGATGTGAATGGGTAACCGAAAGTGCTTTCTTCTTTTCTTAAACCATAATTTTATTTCTTTACCTCTGATAACTCTGTAGTCAAATCTACACTGGGCTGCTTTCCACTTAATCCATGCTCATCTAATCTTATGATTATGTTTCTGCAGGCGGATCACACTTGTGGCATGTCCAGGCTGTGTGTGTGATATGTGGTGCGTGGTGGTGTGTGTGTGTGGGGAGGGGCGGGCATGTTTGCTACACAGGATTTGAAATTCTTTGGACAAAGCCGCTGCCCAGCAACTCTGCCCCCCGCATTGATTTGCGGCCCCTGGAGGTCTGTGAAGGCTCCGCAGTCCTCCCTCCCTCTGGTTCACTCTGATCGCAGGCTGCGTACTGAGTTTCGGTTAACCATCGGGAAGCATTTTATGTAAATATAGCTTCATGTATTTTCTTTTTTAAGTGAAATCTAGAACTGTCCTTTCAGGGAAAGCCATCATGGCAAATATTGGCTAGAATAATGCGCTCCTGTGTTTGTCAATGTCCTCTCTGCAATGTACAGAGTAGAATACCCTAAAATCATGTGGGGAAGTTATGTAAATTCACCCCCCTTCTTTTGTAGATTTGTAGATGCTGTTTCTCTGAGCGAACGTGTGTCCGAGAGTTGGCTCCGTCACTGATGAGATGGCTGTCCAAGGTTACTTTCTGCATTCTGTGGACATATTATTTGGATTATCAAAATGCCTAACAAGCAGGTGTAACTGATTTCTGCCATTCAACTCTCTTGTTACTGGGAGACACCGCATTGCTTTTCAAAGTTTCCCTTGTTTTCAACAAGGTTAGAAACCATAGATTTAGCAGCCTTTGGGGTCAGAGAGAAAAGAGAAAGACAATGAGTCCCATTCATTCTTAAGAGCTCTAATGAGTCATAGAGATAGTCTATTTTCCAGGTTAGAGCTCTGTCTCTGACAAGCTTTAATTATCTGTGAGCTGAAACAAGAAGTGATATAAACATGCAAAAGTCTTTCAGGAATAGATTTTTAAAGGAGATGAATCACCCAACTTGGTCTCCTGTTAAGCCCTTTTGCAAGAGGCCCGCTCCCTCTACTGCCTCTGCTCTGTTGCCACTTGATCACGTGACAGCTGTTTGCAGACTAAAGGAAAGAAACAATCATTCACTAGCAGGAAACTTAATCCTGGGCAGGTGCAGTTTGAGTAACGACTCTGGGCCTGAAGGTCAGCTCGGTTGCTAAGACCTAAGCTTTTGCAGATGGTCTGAGTGGGAGGAGCAGGCTCCAGTCACCCTTCTCCCATCTGCAGCCCCCAGACTGTCCTCTCTTCCCTGTTGTGCTACCATTTCTCCAGATTCTGCTGAACTTTTGAACTCAAGTACAGTGCAGTATTAGGATGTTTGTTTATAGGTTTCAGATAAAACAGTAGCGGATTTTAAGGAAACAGTAGACAGATCCATTTTCCTTTTCCTCCAGTGATGTTAGAGGTCTAATTAGAAGTCAGTGCTGTAGCAGCTTCCTCTGTATGTGCCTTTTTTTTTTTTTTCTCTAAAATACACTTGTGGATATGAACAAAAGCCGGATGTTTCACTAGAGCTTCTGAACAAGAGCTCAGCATTAGATACTTCTGGAGTTTACAGACCACACTTTCCTCTGTACAGACCTAGCGAGAGAGATTGCGTCCGGTGTTATGATTCCTTGTTTTCATCATCAGCACTGTTATTTTCACTCTATAAAAACTGTCCCTCTGCCATTTTGTTTAACATCCAAGACTAATGGTGTTTTTTTTTTTTTTTCCTATTTATATTGCTTAAAACAAATTGAGATTCCAGGTGCACAAGCCTGTCACGCCCAAGGACTTGGGTATTTGGAAAACCATAACAATAGTTCTGTAAAAGGTAATCCACAGTCATCCTTTGTGGGGGTGGAGGGGTGAGAGGAGGCCTGGGGTGGAAGGAGAACCAAAAAACCCAAACAGTCGTTAAGCATGGAAGGTATCAAATATACAAATGTGTAGAGATAAAAGTAACAGTTTCTCAGTTGCAGCCTGATTTGGTGGACAGTATAGAATATTTGCTAAACGAATTCACTTCTCTGAATAGCTCCCTGATACCTTGTGGCTTGGCGACTGTAACGTAGAAATCCACAATTATACTGTATAGATGAGCCTCGTTCTATATTTAGCATATGCTCTCCCCTCAGGGGCTACATATGGCCATGAGTACCCACTTAAGAGCTAAAAATGTAAGTTGCCTCCTACTTTGTCCTGAATTGGAATCATACACACTGCTCTTGGCTTTAAAAATCTTCCTTTAAGGAAAGAGTTCAAGATCAAGCTGTTAGTGAACAGTCCTTTAAATGAAGCAAGTGTCACTTAGCCCTCGGAAGAAGCTAAGTAAATGCAGTCATGTGTCAATTAACGACAGGGATGTGTTCTGAGAAAACGTGCCGTTAGGCAATTCCGTCTTTGTGTGAACGCTCAGAGGCCACGAGGAATAACACGCGAGACTAAATCAAGCACAAGACAAATGATGCAATCCAGAGATTCAAGATGTATGAGGCTGCTGCTGGCAGAACTAACACAGTGTCCTGTTTTGCAGCAAACTTCTTTTTATAAGTAGCAAGAGTATACTCTAAAATAACGATAAGAAGTATGGTATTGTAAATACATAAGGCGGTAACATAGCCATTTATTATCATTATCAAGTAGGATGTACCGTACATAATTAATTGTATGTGCTATATTTTCATGCGACTGGTAGCACAGTAGGGTTTAATACCAGCATCAACACAAATGCATGAGAAATGGGTCACCGTGGCTCTGACAACACTCGGTGACAGGAATTTTTCACCTTATTATCTTAGGGGACAACCATTGTACCGCATTCAGTCATTCACTGCAGAGTTGCTTTGCAGCACATGACTGAACTTGTTGGACAAATAAATGAAGAATGACGTTCTTGGAAGAATTCACACCTCTCATTGCCTAATCAGAAAGTAACATAATGAACCCAAAAGCTCCAGACTCATCCTAGAAGTAAACACTTCCCATGAACTGGGCATAGAACACCTAGAAGCAGTAACCGACGGGCAAGGTTACTAGAACCGGTAAAAATGAAGTGTGGAAAGTTCCAGTGATTTCCACACCTGGCTATTCATCAGTCACCTCGTGAGCTCTTACACAAACGATCCTACCAATTTTTGCACCTGACCTCCAGAATCTCTCATGCACAGTGAGGGAAGCACTGCCTCTGCCCCTGGATCAGAATGGACCCTCTGATGGAGGTGATTCAGGGGGAGCACAAGCCAGAGACAGCAAGGCTCTGTCAGTACATAGCAGAAGAGTGACATTTTCTTGGTTTGTTTTTAAATTGATTCAGCAAACGTGTATTGAGCGTAATAACGCATTATATCACATATTGTCTTAGAAATACACAAAACAAAACTCATTTCTGCTGAGGGGTTCACTGACTTTTCTTGAACACAGTCACAATGTCAGGGTCTCACGTGTCCTGGCCTCTGAGCACTGTTAGTGTAGGAACCTAGAGGAGTTACAGGTAAGAGCTGGATTTGAGGGAGGCTTCAGCGGAGCTGATATTTACACTGGCGTTCTGAAAGGTGGTAGGGATTTGCCAGGCGTAGGAAGGCCAAAGAAAAGATGAGGAAGATGGCAGATGAAGGAGCCAGCGTGAAGTCCAGGGTGTAAGAAAGACCATGGAGTGCTCAGGGAAGGTGGAGAAGGCAAAGGGCGACTGGAGGCCAGATGTATGCCTGTGTCCATACAGGGGCCCCTGCTTATCCACAGGGGATGCATTCCAAGAACCCCAGCAAATGCCTGAAACAGTGGATAGTACCCATCCCTGTATATAGTACGTAGGTTTTTTCCCTACATATACATATGTAAAGTTTAATATGTAAATCAGGCACAGTAAGAGCTTAACAATAACAATAAAACAGAACAATTATAACAATATACTGTAATAAAAGTTATATGAATATGGTCTTTATCTCTCAAAATAATTGTGCTATACTCACCTACTCACCTTTCCATTTAAAGGAAGCACTTGATGGCTTCTCTTTGAATATCCAATTGCCAGCATCACTACTTTTGAGCTTTGGGGCCATTAAGTAAAATAAGGAGTAGTCGAACACAAGCACAGCAGTACCACGGCAGTCAGTGTGATAACCAAGCCGGCTACTCAGTGAGTAACTAGCAGGGAACGTCTGCAGTGTGGAGACGCCGCACAAAGGGATGATTCACGAACCAGCTGGAGGGATTAAGGAGCATGAGATTTCATCATGATATGGAGAAAGGAGCACAGTTTTTTTAAAAAAGTTTTATTTATTTAATTTTAGACAGAGGGCTAGGGAGGGAGTAAGAGGGGAAGCATCAAAGTGTGGTTGCCTCTTGTGCGCCTCCCATTGGGGACCTGACCTGCAACCCTGACCGGGAATCGAACCCGCGACCCTTTGGTTCACAAGCTAGTGCTCAATCCACTGAGCCACAGCAGCCAGGGTGAAAGGAGCACAGTTTAAAATTTATGAACTATTTCTGGAATTTTTCTTTAATATTTCAGACCACGGGTAAGTGAGACCATGGCAGGCGGAACCGCAGATGGGGTTGAGCGGAGGCTACTGTGCCTTTGCTTGACTTAGGTATTCTGGATTTTATACTGTAAGCAACACGTTTCTTCCCATAAGGAGAGGGAGGCGTCTGTGAGTTTTGTCTCCAACACAAGGGAAGCCCTCTGAGGGAGGGGAAATTTATCACCCAAAGGTTATTCTCCTTGCACATGTAGTAGGCACTAATAAGTACTCTTTGGTTAATTAAAAGGTGTTTCATATTTGCCTCATTAAGCAGAATAATTAGTTTCTCTGATACTTGTGTGCCTTATTTTTCTCCTTTTAATAAAAACAAAAAAAATAATTATGGGCAATCAGCTAGCTCTCTCTTTTTGTCCCTTGACAATTCTCTTTCGCTCTTTTCATATCTCACTGCCGGACGACTCTCTCCCCAGACCCAGGCCTCCTCTGGTAACATCAGAGTGAACAGAGCCCGTCGAACCCAGAAAACTCGGAACTGGCCTCTTTTCTCTTCACGCGGCTTCCAAGATGGAGTCACAAGGATATGAGAGTGGAAGGATTTTAAACGTTTGTGATCCCTGCCCACTCCATCTTTATCACCGAGAGGCCTTTGCAAACTACATAAGATGCTAAATGGCCCATATCCACAGGCTAGGTGCTGTTTCTAGGAGCTTTCTTTGTGCTTATTTTTTACTGCTGGTTTGTTTGCATCTCTGCAGAATATTCATGAGATAGAAGAGGGATGCGTTTTGTTTTGGGTTTTTTTTTCCTCCTTTAAGGATGCCAAATCCAGGTGGGGAGTAATGATCTTGATGAATTCTAGCACTTGTCAATTTGAAAATGTTCATGCAAAACAAATGAAAGGGAGGATAGATATATGTTATTATTCAATGATTTGAAGGTGCAGACGTTTCTTACTCCACTTTTGAAGGCAGAGATTGGAACTGAATAATAGACAACCCTTCAACATAAAACATTATCAAGCTTGAGGGAATTTTACTGTTTGGGTTTTTAAAAAATATTTTATTGTTTTTCTAGTTTGCCTTTGTCTTTGATCATTCATTCTTCTAACAAAAAATTGATCATATTATTGCTTTCCTCTTTCCCCTAAGCTTATATTGTATGATGGGAATTATTTCTGTTCTTTTTTTCCTTTCCCTTATTAATTGCATTGGTTTCAAGTATCCAGACCTAGAGAGCTGAAATATATGAGTCAGTTGTAAATCTGCTTTTGTTTGTTTCCTTCAGATGTTTCAGTTGTCTTTTAAAATTTGTTCTTAGTAAAAAATTTTAACTAAATTCAAATAGAAGAAACCCTGTTAATCTCAAATGTTGGGCTAAGGTTTATCTTTGCCTGCTAAACCTTCATCAATGTGGTGGTGGCCTGTTGAAAAATTGTAGCGTATAAACTTTACAAGTGTTCTCAGTACTTCAAAAGCCTCCATTTCCACGGTAGCACTTGATATGGTAATTATATATGATTCTCCTGTGTTCATTAAAATATGAGCCTAAGGCTCCACCGACAATTTGTTAGCTTCCCATAGGTTGAAAGTAATAAAATTGCTTTGCTTTAAAAAATCTAATTCAGCGCTTTCACTATTCAGATGAGCTTTCTCTTCATTCTTCTCCCAAGGAGGTAATAAGGAGAGTATTTTTTAAAATACCCCTGAGAAAATGAGGGTGGTCCAGCCATGTTAGGGAGAAGAAAATTCGGGTTATCTTAGAAGGTGAGTAGGATTGTTTTTATTGCCTTGGTCTTCAGAAACCTGCGGTTTCAAAGGCACGGTAAATCCTTTCTCTCTTAGTTCCCATCCAGCTCTATCCCCATGTTTCCACAAAGAATATGTATTTTTTCCTAAAATTTGAAGTTTCCATCATCTCAGAAAGGCAGACTTTTTTTTAGTGGATGGGAAAAAGCATTTAAAAATACATTCACACATACCGAAAAAATGGAAGTAACTTAAGTGTCCCACTGACAAAATGTGCCATACAGCAAGGTCTGTCCAGAAGGCATCCAGCCATGCAAAATGAAAAAATAGAGACATTTATTGAAGAAGATACAAGAGACAAAAAACATTGTACATAGGACAATGATACCAAGATACCTCAGTCCCCTTCAAAGTAGACACTTTGGGACCTCACACAGTTCTTCCAGTTGCCGTCAGCTGCTCTGTTGTATTTTCCTGAATCTCACCAACAGTCTAAAATCTCTTTGCTTTCCAAGGTGATTTTAGTTTTGGGAAAAGCCAGAAGTCGCAGGGTGCCAGATCTGGGCTGTAGGGGGTCTGAGTCACCTGGGTGATTTGCTATTTTGCTATAAGACTCTGCACAAGACATAATACATGAATGGGTGTCGTGTCGAGATGAAGCTGCCCATCACCAGTTGCCCATAGCTTCAGCTTTTGAATCATTGGAATAGTTTCTGTGGAGGAATGTTCAAGCTTATCGCAAAATTTGTTGTAGATTTGTTCTCTATTGGCTCAGTCATTTTGAATGTGACAGCCACACAGCACACGTGCTCACTCAATGGCATCTACCACCCCCACTGACCAGTACAGTGAAGTCATCATTGTTCACACATGTGCATTCCAGTCCTCTCTCTTTGGCTGCCAGGTTACATCAATGTGGTGCAAATCATTCTTATTATGTTAATAATGGCTGTACTTTTTCCGGACAGACCTCATTGTATACATATAGTGGAATATTATTGAGCTTTAAAGTAAGGAGATGCTGACACATGCTACCACATGGATGAACCCTGCGGGAGTCATGCTAAGTGAAATAAGCCAGCCACAAAGGAACACCTATTCTATGCTCCACTTACACGTAGTGCCTGGAGTAGTCACACTCTACATAGAGATAGTAAAGCGGCGGTTGCCAGGGGTCCGCGTGGGGGGATGGGGAAGTCAATCTTAAGTGGGTACAGTTTCAGTTTTGTAAAATGAAAGAATTCTGTGATTGGGTGGTGGTGATGATGGAGTTCATGTGTAAATGAACGCAATGCCACTGGACCATACACTTAAAAGTTATTGAAATGGTCAGCTTTACGTCATATATTTTTGCCACAGTTAAAAATTTTTAAATGAGAGCAAGAGTGAACAGCTACTGTTTTAAAAATTTCCGAGTTATAATAGTGTAAGGAAAATGTCATTTTTGCTAATTTTCAATGCTTACATATGTAATATAAATTACGAATATTTAAGATTACAACTCCTTCAAAAATACAAAGATGTACAAAATCCTTGCTAAATAAAATTATTTCATTTAATATAAAAACAAAACAAACCCAAGTCCAATTAGATTTTTAATTTGTCATATTTGTGTGTCTTCTGTACGGACATTTTTCTCATTTGGATTCCTGACATAATATAAATAAATTTGCTATTATTGTTTTCTTCTGGGGCTTTTTTTTTTTTGGTGCATTTCAAATTCCTGGAACACTTGAAATTACATGCATATTCATAAAAAAAGATTGAACTAAATTAATACTACTTAAAATTAATATGCATTTGAAGCACCTGAGGTTTTGTTAACATGTGTGTTCTGTGTAGTGGGTCTGGGCTGGGACCTGAGATTCTGCATTTCTAAAAACACCCTCCATCTTCTAGGTACTTGGAAGCTGTTGGATGGTCACCTGTCCCCATCGCTAATTTAGGGTTCTGCCTTCTAGGATGTACTGGCCATTCACTTACCACAGCTCAGTTTGCTTTCTAATTTACAACATCTTTGCTGTTGTCATTCAAGTCTTTTAGCCCTTGCAGATTTTTGCATTCTAAAATCTCCTTTACTTTTATTTTAGTGGACCTTAAGCGAAAGGTTTTTTTTTTTTTTAAACAGGAAGTTCCCAATCCCCTTTCCATTGTTCGTGGCTTTGTGCTTGATGCTGGGAGACAGCTGATTAATTTAGCAGGATCAGCAGCATGTATCAACATTCCTCTCTTATCTAGAGTTAGCTTGAATCAGTGTTTATTGAGCACCAAATATGAGCTGGGTGTTGCGATTATCCTCAGAGGTGATGGGCGTGGCTCTGCATTACGGAAACTAGTTGGAAATGTATTAACCTGAAGTTGGAGGGAGGGGAGCTCAGGTGACAGTCTTGAACCAGCCATTTTCATGCAGTCCGTCTTATGTTGTAGGTGATGGAAGTTTCTTCTTCGAGTCAACTTTATCCCTGTGCATCTCTACTTTAGTGTCCCCCCCCAGATTACCCTCATTTATTCATTTTCATGTCTTCCATTCCTACGGATACAGTAAGGAAAGTAGAAAGAGTATGCTTGTTTCCGTGAAAGGTCTTTCTAAGTTGTGTCCATGATACTTCATCACTGAAATTTCAGATAATTATTTTTGTAATTAGGCAGTGTTGGGGGGTGGGAAATAAACGTGGCCTTATAGCATTGTGTGGCAGGCAGAATTCGAACATGGTCCTCAATATCCTTCCCCTGACCCCTGCTGCCTACGTGCTCTGAATAAGCCCTGGGACTGTGAATGTGATGAATTTTAAGTTGCTATGTGGCATGGGCGATCTTAAGAGAGGGATGCTATTCTGGTGAGCCTGACCTGATCACAACAGCTCTTTAAAAGATGAGCTTTGTCTTGCTGATGGAAGATGGAGGGTCCATGGAGCAAGGAAGGCAGGTGTTTGGGAAGGTGCCTGCTGTCAAGGAAGTAAGACCTCCATCCAAATGCAAGGAACTACATTTTACCAACGATGAGAATCAGCTTGGAAGTGGGATTTACCCCCTTTGAGCCTCTAGATGAGAATTCAGTCCAACCAACATCTAGATTTCAGCCTTGCAATATGCCGAACAGAGAACCTTGCCATGATGTCCTTGGCTTTTGAAGTGAAGAACTGTGAACTAAGGCATGCTTGTTGTTTAAGGTACTAAGTTTGTGGCAGTTTGTCATGCAGGAATAGGAAACTAATATACATTTTGTATTAGTGCAAAGGCATTCAAAGAAGAGGTCCGAGCTGCAGCAGTGAAAACAAGCTACAGTAATACTGCCTAGCCAGCTTCCTTACCCATAATAGAAATGAAACATGTCACTGATATGTAGAAAGCATCTCACAGTGGGAAGAACATGTATTTGGAGAGAGGAAACCTGAGTAAGCGTTGACTCTTTAGGAAGTCCTAGCTGAGGCAAGTTGCTCATTTCTCTGGGTCTCATGTGTTGAAGGAAGAGGTGGCCCAGATAGAAGATCATCACAATGTAACCATTGGTTTTATTGACCAACCAACTTTCTTTGATCCAGCCTAGCCCTGATGCACTAGGTATAGAATGATTGCATGTCTCTTTTTTTGGTAGTTTTTTAAAAAGTGGTGGAGATTTTTTGGGTTTGTTTTTTAGGTCCATCAGAGCATGTTCTCATGTCATAATAACAATCTGATATGTGTATCAAAGAGCAAGATTAGGGAGAAAAGTAATGTCTAAGGCTTGTTCTAGTTCTGAAAAACCTAATGTCCATGAACAGTTCTCATATTCTTAATATGCCGAGGTTCCCTTTTTCTGTTTAAAATGTACAACTGAAAATTGATCTTTAAAATCTATTTTTGAAACCTAGGGTAATTCTGATTAGAAGCATTTCTCTGCTTGGAACACCTGCTCATCAGAATTCATTCTTGGCGTGTTAACGCAGCCTTTCCGGGTGGGCGTGTAGTCCTTTCCTGTGCATCCCTGTGCATGAGCTGGCACCTTGAACTCGAGTCATGTGTATGTCTGTCTCTGTGGCTGGCTGGAGCTCTCTGGGTTGCTCAACTATCTCCTATGAGATGATTCTTCCCTGAGCTTGAAGGATCTTGTTTGCACTGAAAAATAAAAATCTGCAGAAAATTAAGGCTGCTTGACGTATAATATTTTGGGAATTTGATGGTATTTCAAAGGGAAAATGCTAATTTGGAGAGTTTTCTTTTCCCCAACACCTGCAGCTTCTTTCCCTGCTATCAACTAGCTGTGATTTTTGTAAACAGGACTATAATGGGGGTTGGGGGGGGGGAGCTCGAACAGCTCAACCACCAAGAAGATGGTGGAAAGTATGTCAGTCATTAGAAAGGAAGAAAAGAACCACAGTTTCAGACATGCCACCTCCCAGCAGGCTGGGGCCTCTGGGCGTGTCTTCCAGCGTGGAAATCAAAGTTGCCCACATGGCTATATTTTAAAACACACGATGAACAGGCCAGAGGTGGAAATGCCTCGGTTGTATGGTTCCTAGCTCCATCACAGACATTACTGAAGCCCTTCCTTCCACCCAAGGGGCACCCCCTCCATTCGCACAGAACCCCTTTGAGCAGATCTGTCGTACGAGACATGTCTCTCTGTCACTCTTAATTTTACTCCAGACTTGCTGGTCCTCTTTGGACATTTGGTTTCTGAAAATAACTGTTGTAGAGCGATTGTCTCTTTTATCATTTTTAAACATTATGTTTTATTTTTTTAATTTTATTTATTTATTTTTAGAGAGAGGGGAAGGGAAGGAGAGAGGGAGAAAAACATCATTGTGTGGTTGCCTCTCGTTCCCTCCTTCTGGGGACCTTTCCTGCAACCCAGGCATGTGCCCTGACTGGGAAGTGAACCGGCGACCCTTTGGTTCACAGGCCTGTGCTCAATCCCCTAAGCCACACCAGCTAGGGCATCTTTTATCATTTTTAGACAATGCCAGAGGACAGTGGGGAGGGGAAAGGGAGGCACAGCCCTCACATGAGCAGATGCCTGTTTGATAGTGTGCAAAAGCAGTGGTATTCTGGAAACAGTCGTCTCATTTTTCTCCCTTTTTGAATGCTGATTTCCTTAACTCTAAGCAAAGTATCTCACTTTGGGGGCCTTGGTTTTCTTCTGTGGGAAATGGGTATAAGAATAGCTGCCTCACAGTCTGGTGATTGTTGAATTGTAAAATTGACTGTCAAGTACCTGACTCAAAGCCATGCACTTAGTGGGCAGCATGTGATATGAGGTAGCTGTTTTTTTCAGTGTTCTTTTTTTTTTTTTTTTTAAAGATGTTATTTATTTATTTTCAGAGAGAGGAGAAGGGAGGGAGAAAGAGCAATGTGTGGTTGCCTCTCACATGGTCCTCACTGGGGACTTGGCCTACAACCCAGGCATGTGCCCCAACTGGGAATCGAACCGGGACCCTCTGGTTCCCAGCCTGCGCTCAATCCATTGAGCTACACCAGCCGGGCTCAGTGTTCTTTTTTAACTATAAAACATCACCAACTGTCTTATGGACAACAATAAAAACAATACCAAAGTATATGTTATATAATGCTTTTAAGTGCAGCATTTACAGCTTTGACTCTCCTAGAACGTATATTTACATATAGGGTTTTCCTCCCTTATCTTTCTGATAGTGACTCTAAGAATTACTTGGGGAGAAAAACAAAGGAGGAACCCAGGGATGGGCTCAGCTGAGGGACTGAGAAGCCACTCGACCTGGGGTGGACAACCACGCTCTGGACATTTCTTGTTGGGAACCTTCTCCGTCTCAGTAGGAGGGGAGACGTGTCCCCCTTTGCAAGCCAGAGTTTGTCTTCCTTGGCTACCGCTTAAGGTGTGAAACCACACATAATGCAGCTAATGCGTGGATCAGCATTCTTCTTTTTTTTGTGTTCCCTTTGAAAAAGGAACGCTACCTCTGAGAGGTGGGTGCTGGCTGCGAGCAGTGGCTTTGGGAGTGTCTCCGAGGTCAGTCTGGGCCGCTGTGGCGATGCAGTCAGTTCCAGTCCTGTGCTCCAGACAGGCCCTGTCCTTCAGCCCAGCATCGCGTGTGGCCTTGCCTTGGCCTCCTCCTCTGCCTGGTGGCAGTGCCAGGATGTCTGCACGGCCAGCACCCTCCCTGTGGCCATGCAGAAGGGCTCCCTTTCAGACTCTGGAGGAGTCTGAGAACTCGCCTGCAGCCTACCATTCCCTGTCATTTTGCTTCAGGTCCTTTTTGCTGCTGGTCATTTTCTTTTTCTTCTCTTCTCTTCCTTTTTTTTTTTTTTTTTCCCAGAGATGCATTATCTTACTGGGGCCAGAGTTCTAAGATCTCCCTTTTCCTGTGGTGTCTGGTTTTGTGTTTTAACAGCTCAGATTCTTCCTCTTCTCTTCTCACTTCCCATCCCTCATGGTCCATGGGCAGGCAGCAGGAAAGTTGGTGCTGTGACGTGGATTGTTAGGCACATGGGCTTTTAGGAGTCAAGAGCTGGTCTCACTCTCTACTTCCTCCTTGAATTCCTTGTGTTCTTGCACCACAGGGTAAGAACTGGAACTGTAGGAAGGGGCAGTCTGTTGGACAGTAGGGTGTTCACCAGAGTAGGAGTCGGAAGACGGCGTGAGCGCTCTGCCCGCTATTGTGTAGTTGGAAGACTTTTCACAGATTTTTGAAGCTTCAATTTCCTCATGTACAAAATAGACAGTATCTGTTTTCCCCTGGGGCCGCTGGGAAAATCAAATGGGATAAAATATATGTTAGAACTTTGCAAGATGCAAAATGAGTTAACCAGTCTGTCTAAGGCAATATGCTAAGTGCTGTGAAGAAATAGTCCACCTAGGATAGTGGGGGAAAGTGCAGGATTTAAAGTTAGAGGACATAGATTGCATCCCAGATGTGGCACTTAATAGCTGTGTGACCTTCAGTAAATTACTTAACCCCTTGGAGGTTTACTTTCATCACTTAAAAAATAGAGATAATAATGTGAGGCATAATGTGATGGCGTGTGGTTACCTATCAGAAATTACCATGTGTGGTGCAAATGTTAGCCATTTCATTATTATCTTCCAAAAGTATTTAGTGATTCAAAGAAATACTTCTTTTCAGATATATCTAAAAATACCATATGGTGGGATCCTGGGAAACTGGGGAGCGTTTCTTGTGATTCAGGTTGCAATTAACATAAAGTAAGGAGCCTGTTTTAGAATCTAGAAGTTAACAGAAGGACACCAGCCAAGTTTCTTTAGCTTCTAATGTGATAATAGTTCTCTCAATTAATTAAGCACATTCTTTTATTTTTAGGATCTTGAGCTAAAGGGAAAGTTTCCTATTTCATCCCTCCTCATATTCAGCAAACCTAATTAGATACCTGTGATACAACATTTCAACCCTTTGGTGTCTTAATGTTTGAATCGTTAAGAGGGAGATAAAAATAGTTGTCTTACTAGGTGGGATTGTTTTAGAGGCAAAGTAGGATAATTTTAGGACAGATTTTGGAAAGGTGAAAGTGAACACATGTACTATTACCATCATATCAGTATATTTTGAACCAAACATAAAGCTTTTGTCCAAAAGTAACTTGTTTTGTACACACTGAAAAACACTAAGAAAACTAAAATGAATTGGAATTATCACTGTAAAGTTATTTCAAGTTAAAGATTGGCTTCATCATGGTGGCTTTGAATCTCATAGTTCACATTAATATGAAATTCAGTTGAAGGACTGTCTCTGAATAAGAGAAACAGATTTTGCTTCTGAAACTCTATGTTGGGATAATGTAGAAAAATTTATACTGTTCCATCTGGAAACATAAACCAACAAAAATGCAATTCCAGGGAGTAGTCAAACATATTAGTGTCTGACAAGTCAAGTGGACAGATGCCGAATAAGGATACCAAGTATTTGCTCAATGTAATTAATAAAAAGAATCATGGTATTTATTGAATATTGTACCCCTTTGAGATTGAATCTTTTCACATCCACAAGATGTATTTTCAAGACTTTCATTATGTCATTGCTCCTGTTGCTTTTAAGCTTTTGGATAATTCGATGGTGTACCATTAAGTTGTTAGTAATAGTTGTTTCTGCTGCCTTAGGACAGGTGCTTTTGACTCCAGCTGAAAAATGAAGCTTAGGAAAACTTCGTAGTCTGATGAAAACCACGACCATTTGGGGCCAGACTCCTCCCCAAAGATCTTAACCGAGAGAGAGCAAAATTGACCCATTCTGCTACCAGTTGCTACCCCCTACCTCATCCCCATCTTTTCTAGTCTGCAGAGAACCTTGGGAAAGGAGGAAGAGGAGGAAGGATCATTAGCTTTACATCAGAATCGAGAGGGAAAATTCCAAGAGACTTACCAAAAAGGACTGGGGGTGCCTGCAAGGAGGCAAGACTGGCACTGAATGTCCTGATGGAATGTCTGCTCAGGCTGATGTGCCTCCCTGCCCCTGGGATTATCTGGGTTGGGAAGGAGAGACCTGGAGAGGCCGAGTGGGAAGAGGGGCTGCCAGGGGAGCAGCTCACAGTCTCCCCTGTTTAGGTTGGCATGAATATGGGTGTTCTCCAAGGGTGAACTTAGCCTGTCCCTGAGAGACGGCTGTTGGTAATGAGAGCCGAGGGGTGAGTGGGAGCGGCTGAGCCAGAGCTGGGCTCAGACCTACATCAGAACAGCTGTGCAGGAAGGAGTTCTGTGGGGTTCTCCAGAGAACTCTCATACCAGCATTAGCGAGGGAGGGGGTCATGGCTGGAGGCTTTTGCCTGCCCCTCCCTACCAGTTACTTGCAGGAAAAGGATGAACTGGCAACCAGAGGAAGAGGAGAGGAAGGAATAAAAAAAGACTAGATCCCAGTGTGTGTCAGAGTGGGGGGCTTATATAAAATCACCAGTGAACTGGAGACTAAATTTAATTGGATTAGAGTTTTAATAACCAAAAATTACCCCCAAATTGTGCGATCTGCCTAAGATGTCCTTCAAAATGGGAAAGGTATTTTTAAAGTAGCAATTGGAGCCCTGGCCGGCATGGCTCAGTTAGTTGGTCATTGTCCTGCAAAGCCAAAGATCACTGGTTCAATTCCCGGGCAGGGCATATACCTAGGTTGTGGGTTCAGTCTCCTGTTGGTGACCATACGAAAGGCAACCGGTTGATATATCGATGTTTCTCTCTTACATCCATCTTTCTCTCCCACTCTTCCTCCCTCCCTTCCCCCCCCCCCTCTCTCTCTCTAAAAAAAAGGCAATTGGAAGTTCTGATATAAGTAAAGCCATTTCCTGTTGATTGCAACACACAATAAATCCAGTTTCACAATTTCTCCCTCTATGTGTCTTTTTGATACCAAATATTCATTCCAATAGCCAATATATTCCAGAAGTGCTGGTATTACATGATTAGCTTCCAGGAGTTTTGTTGTGTTTTGAAGCTCGTGGCCCTTCTCCATATTGTACCCAGTGTGAAGTGTATATGAAGATAAAACGATGATGCTAGATGTTTGCTTAAGTAAATTATCTGTGATGGCTTGATGGCCTTTTCGTAACTGAGTGGAAATGTCCTCATTGTAAGAACCGTGTTTCTGTGGTCAATAGTGTGTAGTGCAGGTTCCTGAGACATAGAAGGCAGACACTAGACAAAATAATGCAGAGATGAATGTAACTGTTGAGTTGAAGGAGCCTCATACTCCTTATTTGCTTAAGGAAGACTGTAAGCATTATGTGATATCATGTCAACACAGCTTAATAAAAAGCTTCCTTGTAAAGGGAGAAACGGATACAACACATCTTTCCTAATGTTTTCCAGAGAGTCAGGGAATGAATTGAGAAGCAGATCCAGGATTTCGTGTATCAGCACCACAGGTTTTATCAAGTATATAATCCTTTTTTTCTGTTACTGTCAAGATTTTAAAGGGGGATTATGGTTTGAGTTAGAGAGAGCAGGCAATTCAGGCATACCACACAGAGTTGTTAAATCTCAGAGGCTTGAGATTTCTTGGCTCCTTTAAAGTTTTGGAAGCAGAGCACTCTTAGGGAATGCTATTAGGGATTGGCTTCATGGAGGAAATGTAGCTTTGGGGCAGTTCGCTTTTGAAGCTAAGAGAGCATAATAGGTTGGTGAACGTGGAGGGGAAGTTGCTTCAGGTTTAGGAAATAGAGGCGGTGAGGAGGTGATAGTCCTGTGCAGACTCTCGCTATAACGGGCCAAGTGGTTCTCCAGATCAAGCTTAATTTTCCACGAGTGCATTTTCTCGAGTTTCGACAAAGCCTGCGGACCCTCTTGTGGAGTGTCTATCTCTGTGTCCTGATTGCTAGGGCTGCCCTGACATCTTGGCCAACTGCCCGGTCCCTTTTTGGTTCTGAAAGGAATAGTTCAATCTATATCAGATTGTATAGATGTGGGGCTTAGACAAAAAGTATTTGCTCCCCCTGCAACAAAAAAGTGGCTCTTTGTATCACACTATTAGAGGTCCCGTATCCGGTGGGTAAATTAGAATATAAGTTGCCCCTGGAAGCAAAGACACCAGGTGTGAGAGTAGAAAGGGAGGAAAGAAGAGCTATCCCATCTGTGCTTTGCCTTATGGGGAGTTCGAATCTAGGTGTTGGTGGAATGAGACCTAGGTGCGAGAAAGCAGAGAGAGGGGAGTCTGGACTGCGGGTTATTTTAGGAAGGGCATATCAGGGCAGTTTTCATCCACTCAGGAGATGAAAGGACTCTGGGAGAACTGGCACACCTCAGCAGGCCCCACCTGAGGCTCTGTGCAGACAAATGTTTGCATTGCTTAAGAGGCATTGAGTCACCTTGTTAAATGTCCGCCCTAATATGGACATGGACTTATTCCTTGCCTCCGGGCAACTGGGAGCTCTAGTTAGGAAAACACTAACATACATGCAGGTACCTATAGCTCAGAACAACAATGTCGCTGCCATTCAATTAAGTGGCTTTGCCGTA
The DNA here is from genome assembly GCA_004026765.1 of Micronycteris hirsuta. NCBI lineage: Eukaryota > Metazoa > Chordata > Mammalia > Chiroptera > Phyllostomidae > Micronycteris > Micronycteris hirsuta. Next base: position 56,379 of record PVJI01004424.1, on the reverse strand, counting down.
GAATGATGTTATCTTGCTGGGAGTCTCTTGCCAAAGAGTTAAACCAGGTGAGGAGAAACTTGAACTTCATTTGGCTGTAGTGAGTGCATCAATAGCAATGTTTGGGGTGGTACTCAGTACTACATCGACGCCCAACATAAACGAGAGAGCTAATGGGTCTCACTCTCCGTGTGCTTTAGTGTGCGTTTTTTTTCTTTTTTAGGTATTTTGTTGGGATCATAAGCATTCTTAAGGAGATGCATTGCTAATACCACTGTGTTAAGTCTTAGAAACCTGTGAATGTGCTGAGTAAAGAGTGCTGGGTGCTCCCCATGCCAGACAGAGGGGGCCATATAAATGGCTCTGAGTTTCAGTTTCCATGTCAGCTAGAATTCCACACTAAAAGAGCGCATCTGCTCTGTATTTTACAGATGAGGAAATTTAGTCCCAGAGAGGGAGCTGTTGGCCCCTTCCCCTGAGAGTCCCCGGCAGAGTCGGTACAAAAATCTAGGTCTTCTGTTGCAGCCCAGTGCCTTTCCCTGGATGTCACACCGTTTCTCTCATTATCTTGAGATTTGCTGGAGCCCCAGGACTGCATAATGGTTGTGCATGTGTGGATTTCAGGGCTACAGCTGAATTAACTCATCATGTCAGTCCTAACTGTGAGTCTGTTTCCGCCACATGTGGCAAATCGTCACTCCTGTGGCCTCGGAATTGGGTGCCTGGAGGGTGTAATCACCTGGACCCGAGCTCGCCTCTGCAGCCCCAGTGCACCTCTCTGTCCCGACTTGTCTGGAGGCCTGGGCTGAGTGAGGGGCGGAGCCCGGCGGAGCACAGGTGAAGGCTTGCAGCCCAGGCTGAGGCGGCAACTCTGAGCCCATTGAGCTCTACTCATTTTGACTCCAGGTATTTTTGAAAATCCAGGGTAGACTTAATTCCGTTTTGAGAATTCTTGTTTGACGTTCTCTGAGACTGAGAAGGAGGGGTTTTGCCCAGGCCTCCAGTGATGAGATGAGGATTTCCTTGTGGTTTCTCCAGGCTGGAAGTCTCCTCAGAATTGGCTTTGCCCTGCAAATTCATGACACCCCTTACCGACTGGCTGGCAGGTTTTGTGTAATGGACTTTATTGATAAGGAACTGAATTTAAATCTTGCAGGATAGGCTGTGATTGCTTAAGCGGACTCTCACCTTTTTAGGCCAGAGCTACATCAAATAATTCCCAGGCTCTACTGGGGATGTGGAGTTTTTCAGTTCTGATGGGTCACCCCCAACAAGTTCTCATTCTAATTTAAATGCAAAGGTGTCAAGATAATTAACTGGATTTAGGGATCCAAATAGCAGCTTTGGGAAATAACTTCCTTTTATGCGAAGTGCACTAGACTCTCTCACTTGAGTTATGCCGGCCTCATTCAAAGCCTGTCCCAATTTTGGGCCCAGAGAAGAAAGCTTCAGTTTCCTTAGAAGCTTCTCCTAATTATTCAAGGGGCCAACCAAAGTTGGTTTTAGTTGCTTTTCTCTCTGTGCGCCTGACATCTCAGCCCTGCATGGGAACTGTGCACTCAGTTTGGCTGCCTGAGGCGTTTTAGCTTCAGGTGTTGGTGCTGTGGATTTGCCTGTACTGGCCCTTCCCGTGGGGCCTCTGGGGTTGCTTCCTTCTCTGCTCCTGCCCGCCCCAGGTACTGGCTGCTCATTTGGGTTTATTGCCTAGGAGATATACGGGCAGGTGGGAATTACAACACATCTGCCTCTGGTTCTTTCTTCTCCCCCTTGAGGGTCGGCTTTAAAGAGGTGGAGGGGAAAGTAGAGAGCTGTGTGTAGAACAGGAGGGAAAGGAGGCAAAGCAAGCAAGGGCAGTGATTGCCCTCTAATTTAGCCGGATGTTAAAAAGTATCAGGAAAAGGGAAATGAAAGCAGGCTTCCTTTCTGTCCCTACAAAGCCCTTTCCTCAGGCCCATAGTTCCTCTTTCCTGCCTACATTCTATAAATTACTAGCATTTATTACTTCAGGTATATATTGAATTAAAAAAATGTTTCTGCAGGCTGGTCTGGAAACTTAATCACTATTTATGATATTGCTTCTATGAGAAGCTGTATTATGAGTTCCAAATAAATTACGAACATTCCACAGGAATATAAAACATCTGCACATTTAGGTAAGTAAATATACCCTTTGTTTCTAGGTCTTTTTAAGTTTGTATTTCCTTTTAGAATGTAGAGTTGTGACAGATAGTTTTGAAGATATCAAAAGAGCAAAAAGTATATTTTTTTCTGGCATTATATCTTATTTGTTACCTCCACATGCTTCTAAGATCTCTACATTTTCCTTTTGGTGAATATCTTTCAGAAGACCATGTGTTGGTCTTTGGCTAATATACTTTCAGTATATAACTCGGGACTTGCTTTTAAAATACTATGCAGAATTTTCTCATTTTAGAATCCTTTTTTTGGGGGGGCTGACTTCACTAAATACTGTAAACTCAAGACAAGCTCTATGGTTGCAGATCTGGTATCGATTATCATTAATTCTTCCCTTTATGACTTTTCCACTTAAATACACATTTAGAAACAAACCAAATAAACATTAAATCGCATAACTAGGTTCTTGATTTGGGTGGTCCAGTTAGTTTCAACATGTGTTTAGCTTTGAAAGGTGGTTCTAAAAACATTACATTTGACCGCCCATGAAATGATTGCAATTGATTTTTTTTATTTTTAAATTTCAAACTATATTAATTCATATATCTTTAAAAAAGAAAAACCTTGGATCATTTATAATTTTACTGCTACACAAAATAAGTGAAAAGGTACATTTTTCAGTTTGTCCCGTAGAACCTGCTCGGCTGGTTTCCAACTGAGTGACTTTGGTCAAGTCATTCAACTCTGAGCTTTGTAAAAGGAGGAAGATATACTAGTTGGTTCCCAGACTCCCACTTCTGAAATGCTAGGATTCTGCAATTCTATGAATTTAAAAGTTGACATTTGAAAGAATCACATGAAGTAGAATGTATATTATTTATTTGCAGTAGAGCTGGGGAGGTGGCAAGTTCTAGAATGGTCAGTTAAGGTCTAAAAATAGCATACAATCCTGAGCCTCTTTTCAAAAGCCAGTCTTTATTTATTGCCCTATTTATTGAACTGTGCATATGGTTGGGAGAATAGATGGGGCTTCTGGAAAAATATTTTAAAAAATTTATGGGCAGTTGGGGTGTGGGGAAAAGGCAGAAAACTGTACTTGAACAACAATAAAAAATGTTTAAAAATTTTTTAAAAATTATGGGCAGAGACAATGCCATAAGATGTATACCTTAAAGATGTTGTGTTACAATGAGTGGTGACAGTGCCCTTACATGCAGTGCTAATTCTGTGAATTAGCCCCATTATGATCATTTTGGGGTTGGGGTCTGGCCCAGTGGTGTTTGGGTGGTTTCTGGAGCTTCTAGAGGGTCTTAGGAGCTTCTAGGGAGAATTTTTACTCCTACAGGCTGACATTTTGCACATAACTCCCCAGTACAGAGAGAAGTCCCTTCCCTTTTTTGTTTTGTTTCTCTTTCCCACCTTTTCATGATTGTCTCTGCTTTCCCTTTCTGGCAATCCACTTCCCCGCAGTACAGGGAGAGTGTCTTTGGAGGTAATTAGTTGTCCTAAGTTATTTCCATTAAGAGTACTTAACTGGTTTCCTTGAGTAAGAATTGGGGATTAGACAGTGATCTCGTATAACCATTACAGAGAAGGTGGTTACACACAGAACAAAATCTATTAAATGTTAGAAAAAAGATTGGCACTTTAACTTACCTGTTTTCAAAATCAGTCATGGGCTGTTCCTTCAGCCTGGTTCCTGCCAGCAGAGCCTGGGGCAAGCCTTTCTGATTTGTCGCAGAGGCAGCTCCTCGGCAAATGCTAACAGCACATGAAAGGGGAGTGACTGCAGTGTTTCATTTAGGTTCCTTTGATCGCTCATAACTGGTTTTTCATATTACACTAACATTTCATCAGACACCAAAATATTTCTCAATATCTAACTCTGGCAGTTAAGCCCCCCCTCCCCCCCGCCCCCACCTTCTCATATGGAAGATTGGCTGTTTTGTCAATATCTCATGTAAACAACTATTTGTGAAGAAAAATTTTAGCAATAAGGACATAGGAGCTTTTCTTCCCATCTGTGCCAGGATGATGAGGGAGGGCAGACGTATTTTTAGCATTCAGGACCCTACACAGAGCTGGGAGTGTAATGAGCACTTCCTGTTGTTGGGCTTCCTGTTGGATTGGGCCTCTGAGGACCCTGCAGGAAACTTCATCTGGAATTTTTATAAAATCCACTTGGTTAGGGAAGGCAGAAAATAAAATAAAACTTGCCCCTTGTATCCTTCTGTTGTAGCTTCAGAAGTGAGGGTCCCCTACCCCTTACTGGTGTTCATTATGGATTTTTTAACTTTGTAAATTCAGAGTGTTAAAGTTCATGATTAATAGTCACACAGTAATAGAGGATGAGAGAACTTTAAAAAACCCATTAAATCCTACCTTTCAGTAATAGGCTAGTGAAATCTGATCAAATCTTTCGAAATCAAAGAAAGGCAGAATTCAAGGTGCTGTAAGTGCCTTGTTAGCTTAAAGTGGGGGAAACTCTGGCCACACCTATTCTGACCATCTTTTTGGAGACAATTGGGCCTTTTAAAAAGCAGGATTTGTTATCACTATTTAGGACTTGGTTGCTTCAGTCTTTTGCTGCAAGTTCCATGGCTGTATTTTTGACATGACTTTACCACCTTCTTGCTTGACTTGGCATTTTTAGGCTTCCCAAAGATTTATCGTTCTACCATCTAGGCATCCGCCTTCCAAGCATTCCACTCGCTGCTCTGTCTGGAACTGATGCTGAAGACACAGGTCCATGCAGTCATTTCTATGCCTTGGGTACCTCTGGTGCTCAGAGGCAGAGCCTGTCTTTGTCAGTTGGTGGTTTAGACAAGTTACAGGTAAAACACTATGGCAGCCTCTGTCTAGATTCTTCTCTCTTGTTCCAGCAGCTTCAGACGGAGAGAAATAAAGTTGAATGTTGAGCAGTCTTTGTTTAAAAAAGGGAGATGCTGGTGTCTAGAACAACTCAACTGAAACCGAAGAGGGCCTGGAGGTGGGGAAGGACATCATAATGCTTTACTTTAAAGCCTAACATGTGAATAGAGGCCTAGTAAAATCCTATTTCTGAAAGACCAAAACTAGCCATCCTGGAATGTGAAGGTTTGGGTTTTATAAATTAAATGAAATTAAATCTTCAGTGCACCTGAGGTCCTAGGATGGCTTCGTAAAGACATAATAGATGTGAAACATAATCGCACTTTAAATGTTTCCATTTGTTTTATGTGTTCGGTTTGTTTTATAATATCCAGATGTGAAGCCTAAAGGCTGAGAAAAGGTCTGTTGTTAAGACAGCCGTGTTTCTTTGATATGGAATAGCTGAAGGAGATCTAAGTGACTGTGTGACTTATTTTTAGACAGCACGCAGCCAGCCTGGTGAGGGGAGGCGTTGGGAAGGGTGCACATTGGGAGCCAGATTGGCCTGGAGTTATCTACAGTGCCTGGAGCTTGGAGAAGCCCTTGCTCAGCACAAACTTCTGCAAACCTGTCCCTCAGATGATGCTGAAGTGGCCGTGTCAGATTCGTGACCCTCCCAGCTCACTTCCCAACAAATCCAAAGTTTTACCAGGAAAATGATCTGGGTTAGAGGAATTATTCGTTACATTTTAGTCCACAAATTCCTTTTCACTGCCACCTGTTTAGTTCCATGTAAACGGTCAGCGGAGAAACTGCGCTCTAAGCAAGAGTAAAAGGATGAAGTCACTTATCTTGAAATTTCTGTAAATCATTATTGGAAACGGAAGAACTAGTTTCTTTGGGGCTCGTGGTGAAGTATCCGTTATGTGACTTAGTTCTTCGGCCATCGGCTTGAGTCGTCCTTTGATTTGAAGAACGAGAATAAATACCATCTGCAAAGCTATGATTACAGTCATTGGTCCTGACCCACAAATAATTATATTTACAGAATTATGTGAAAAGTTTTTTATTTACTTACTGCCGCAGGCCTGAATTGGGTCTGTGCGACTGAGGGGCCCTTTGAAGGCGAGATTGACATCCTCCTGCCTGTGAGGGCTGTTGGCTTCCTTCCACTGGGATGTGGCTGAGCACCCAACTAACAGTCCCCCCCTTCCTCAGGGAAAACCCTACGAAGTGCCAGAGGACATAGAGCTCCTGGCACACAGTAGGCACTTGATAAACACTTGATAGGTGGCAGCACTTGTGGATGAATTCTGAAGTAGACGGTGAGCGATGCTAAGTTTCCATCTGCCATCCCAAGTCACACTGCGCAGGTTCTGGTGGGGCGGCTGTGAGCCTTCACTCTTCTTTTGCAGCCTCAGCTTAGTGGGACTTCGAGGTAGAGTTTGGATCTTGATCCTTGTTTTCCTTCCCCCAGTGTCACTGCTTTGAAGGCTTTCGTTGTCTGAGGAAAGCTGTCCTCCTGGCCCCCCTACCCAATTTTGGCAAAGGATCAACGAGTAGGCCTCATGGCCCGAAGATCTCATACAACTTCACTGGTATCAGGGCGCTGATTACATGCAAGCAATCCCTACACTAAGAGCTTTAAAAATGAGATTTTTCTTTGAAATTTAAAAGAAAGTGGAATAAAAATGTGCTTGCTTTTCAACATAGATTGATTAGCTGGCATGGAGGGAAGACTGGCCTTTGAAATCCATAGGCATCACGTTGCAGGCCTGACCCCGCTGACCCTGGCAGATTAGTAATGGTCTACGCAGCCTGCTCTGTCAGCACGTCTGGCAGGGCATGCACAGATGGTGCCAGTTGGAGAAAATCACCGCCGAACGCTGTACCGCAGCCTCGCCTTGGCCGTGCAGCCCCGGGAGGAGGAGCCGAGACTGGGCTGTTTACAGACTTGTTCCTGCCCAGCACGCTGGAACAGACCTGTGGGGAGGCCAGTCCGGTTCAGGGTGCCTTTGCTGGTTGTGACCTCGGCAATGCTTTCTTGTCGTAGGTTAGGCCTTCCTGCACCGTTGAGCAGCTGGGATTTTTACGGGGTCCGTGGCCTTGGGGTTGCTCTGAAAGGGAATTTGAAACTAGGACTGATCTCATTCCAAGGAGTCAAGCATAATGCTATACTTGTTTTCCTAGAGGCGGTCAGCCTAAGGAAAATGGGAGTAGCCAGGAATGGGGGGGAGGAGGAAGAGTCTTTAGAGTTTGAGTAATCAACTTAACCCAGGGCTAAAAGGAATTTTATTAGAGAAATAGCATATGAGTAGCCAGGAATGGGGGCAGGAGGAGGAGTCTTTACAGTTTGAGTAAATCAACTTAACCCAGGGCTAAAAAGAATTTTATTATGGAAATAGCATACGTGACCTCTGTCCTTCCAGCTACCGCCCGTTTCTGAGTTGTCCAGTGGTACCCTGAGAGTTTATAATCAACACCCCTTGTGTGGGGTCGGCTCAAGAAATGGTGGCTCTGCTCCCCTAAGACAGAAAGAAAAAGCCGTCAGTAACATGTAGCCATCGACCGAGATAGTCTCTCAACCACGTTGAACTGAGCTGAAATTGTAAGCCTTTCGAAGAAGATGTTTTATTCTTTGAAAATTCTTCTTGGACTTGCACGGCAAGTTCGGTGTTAAGGAAATGTGCCCCCTAACGAACCTCCGTGTCACCTACACACGTTTCAGCAGGTTGCGGGCAGGCCGGGAGAACTGGTGACGTGAATGGAAGGTGTGCAGGTGTCTGTCGTTGCGGAGGGTCGCTCCCTCCGCCGCTGGCCTGTCACCGTTTGCAACTTTATTTTCTTTTCTTCTGACCACAACTTCTTTGTTCCTTACGTCTCTGTCCAGGTTTGTTCTGGCTTTGCAACTCGTTACCATTTAACTGACTGACTGGATTCCTTTTGGGTTGTTTTATGAAAAACGACGTTTCATTCTTGAAGAATTTTCCTTAGAGATGTTGCTGTTGTGAAATGAAGCTCCTTTTTTTTTTAAGCTGTCACTTCTGAAAAGTTTACAGTCACTTCATAAAGGAAACTGGTGGTTTTTCCCTAAAGATGTAAGTGAACAGATCTATTCCGTACATGCTAGTGCTTTTGGGTGATAGGGGCATAGGCTAGAGGAATTGCTGAAAGAATGAAAAAGGCATTGGCTACGTTCGCACCGGGCGGACACGGATGCAGCATTGCTGGTTGGATTCCGGAAGAGAAAGGGGCTCGGAGAGCCTGCTGGACTCTGACAGGAGTGCCCCTCTTCCTGGTTACTAGAGAGCAGCTTCAGCAGGAAAGCATTACCGACTGCGTGTGAGTCGGAAGGAGACGGACGTCAAAGATGCCTCCCCGTGGTGAGGTGGGGGAAACTGGTAGATGATGAAATGCATTGGCAAGAAGAAGATGAGAGCCCTGGCTGGTGTAGCTCAGTGGATTGAGCGCGGGCTGGGAACCAGATGGTCCCGGTTCGATTCCCGGCCGGGGCACATGCCTGGTTGCGGGCCAGGTCCCCTGTGAGGGCCATGTGAGAGGCAACCATGAGGATTTCAACGTGAAACAGTTTGTTGAAACGACCCTTAGATCACTGGATATCTGGGTGTGGTTTGAGCAGAGAAGTCTGGGATACAGAGAAATTGGGGAGCTGTTGACACGGAGCTGGTGATGAAACCACAGAAGTGAATGAGATCGTATAGAGAGCTAAAAGAAAGAGGAGGGACTGAAATTCAGTAGAGAATGAAAAGCACACTGGGACTCTTCTCCCCGTCTGGTATTTGAACAGTGATGCGTGTTTGTCCAGAGAAGACGGCCAACAAAAATTACTCAGTGATTGATTATATAGGATGATGCTTGTTGTTTAGGAAATTTCCTAACAGTCTCTGGAAATGGCAGAAATAAATTCTTGAAAATAGCCCTGAAGTAGAATTTTGGAGTGCTTTGGTCCACTTCACAGATGCTCTACCATTTGAAGTAGATGCCAAAACAAACTAGGAGACAGATAGCCGAGAGTTTGTCGTACACGAAGCAAGCATCTGCCAGTTTCTCTAGTCGCGGGAGCAGGAAGAGCAGAGGGGCAAGAGGGCAGCACACGCCAAGAATAAAACCTGGTCAAGCGGCCACATCAACCCAGCTTGGCAGACGGGCCCACTGGCTTTGGTAATTATACTGGTGCCTGCTGTATGTGTGCCTCTTCCACTAAGTTTAAAAAAGGCTTTCCTCTAACTACCGGGTCTCGGAGAAGTTGGGCCACTTTGCCCGTGGTGGTTTTCTGCTGTGGAATCTTGGCTGTGTCTGTGCTCTACGCTGTGTCTGCTGACTCCACGCCGCACTGTCAGCCGGGCTCCCTCCCACGGCTCCTGCCCGCCTCCGCCTCCTCCTGCCTGCGCTCAGGGAGGGTTGTGGGGACATGCCCTTCTGGAGGAGCCCAGCAGAAGCCACATGACTGCATGGCTAGGCTGGCACACGTGGACTTGACCAAGGCTTTGTCTTTTCTATTTTTTTTCTCTCTCTTTGCCTCCTTTTTTTTTTTTCTTTTAGTACTTTTGGTATAAATAATTTGTGACAGACCACAATTGACGGGAATTTCATGACAAGGCTTATAGCTAGTGGTGAGGACTCGTTAACCCTGGAACTTTCATTGGGTTAATACTTTTATTTTGAATAGAATTCCCTTTTGACACCCATATCTGGCACAAATGCTGTTGTTAGTATTCCAGTTCTGAGAATGACGCATGAAGAAAATATACCTGAAAACTTTAGGGAAATGAATTATGAAAAGACTTCTGTACTTTTTACTATGTATACCTCTGCATCATACCAGAATAAATATTCAAGAGACTTTAAAATTTTATTCATAGCTGGGTTTTTGCTAATGTCATTTTCTGGGAGAAGGTGGTCATAGGCACTTGCTAACAATGCGTTTGGCCCTCTGTTATTTGTATTACCCCTGAGAAGGGGAAATGGTACACTGATACTAGGCTATATTAAATATTTGCAGTTGGAAACACTTCTAGCATTTGTTTCAGTTTTTGTTGTTTTAAAACTCCATTCTGTTGTTCATAATTTTTTCTCTTTTTGCCAGTCTGTATTTTAAAAATATTCATCTACAGCCTCCTTTAAATACATATTAGGTCAAGGTAAAAGTTAAGTTCAGCCTCATCCCCCTGCCCCCACCTATCAGGCACTGGGTATTATAATATCTTCTGGAAGTCAGGTTGAGTAAGAAATCGTCTCTGTCCTCCAGGAGCTGAGAGTCTGGGGCTGGTGAGTGCTGACATAAAGAGGTGCTTTCAGTGGGGAAGGTCTGTGGGGGTCTAATCTATTCTTGGGGGCCAGAATCAAGGGGCACTTTTGGGAAAAATACTCTCACTAGACCTTAAAGAATGAGGTGGAGTTAATCTACTCTAGGAAGAGTGGTGTGTTTCCCAGTCAGAGTGGTGATCTGAGTTTTAAACATCATGGGGATGGGTAGATAACTGGGGTCATTCTGTGTCATTCAGTATTGGTGAGTTCTAGGAGGGGGAAGGTTGCCCGCGGGGAGGCAAGGCTCGAGAGCCAAGCCAAGGTGAGGTCTTGAAGTAGGGTCACATTTATAGCTGATGATGTGTGTGTCGTAGTCCAGTGGTATAGAGATTGGATGGAACTGTGAAATGGGAAGAGATTTGCAGTAGGGCATCTAGTTGGGGTTTAATGCAAAACAGGATGACCTGAGTTAAGGCAGGGACACTGAGGACAGTCAGGGGGAGATGGATGGATGTGAGAACTGTTTGGAAATAAAGTCGTAGGGCTTTGTGATGGTTGTGATTGGCGGTTGTGGTGTGGTGCCTGTGGGGGTGTTAGCAGGTGACAGGTGAGGCTCCCGTCTCTCCAGCTGGAAGGGTTGGGCGGATATTACCAGCTGAGACTGGGAACCGAAGAGGAAGAGCCGTTAGGTGGGAATACCAATTGTGAGTTTGCACCATTAATGTATTTCTGAGTGTTTCTTCAACTTGCACACTGCATCTAGGTAGGGTCATGTTTTTCTTCTTTCTGTGTGCAGTCAAACCTGACAGGAGTGGTTTTAAAAACTCAGGACTGTAAGAATTACTGTATGTATTGGGCCTTTATGTCTAGAGACATGAATTTTGGAGAATTGGAGCTGCCTTGTTCTCATGATTTTGAGGACTTTCCGCTGCAAAGCCTGTCGGCTCTATCTCTGCAATATATTCAGTTTCTGATTCCTTCGTAGTGTTTCTGCTGTGTGGCCTGCTCACTCCCTTGATAGTCTGCTCTCTACGAAAGGGGTAGGATGGCCCTTCTATAACATAAGTCACATTGTACTATTCTCTGCTTCAACCTCCAATGACTTCTCATTTCATTAAAGGCAAAAAAAAAAAAAAAAAAAGCCCAAGTTGTAGTTTGGGTTCCCCAGGACATGGACTTTGAGTCTGAGATTTACCTGCAGGAGGTCGTTGCGGAGTGCTCCGGGGAGCACCCCTGTGAGGGGTGCGGGAAGCAGGTTGGTTAGAGGGAGAGATTGGGCTGAGATGCAATTTCAGGAGAAGCCTCTGCTGACCCTGTGGTGATCGCTAAGCTTGACGTCAGATCCTTCAGACATACCCTGGTTACCCGTCACGGGCCAGTCCCTGGATGGAACCGAGGAGGGGTGGAAACTCGGGCATGTCAGTGTCCTTTGTCAAGCAGTGCCTGGAGAGGCGCTCAGCGGAGCCCTCGGCAGGCCACCGCTCCAGCAGCTGGAGGAATAAGTGTCTTTGTCCTCAAAGAGTCTCTGGATGGGAGGCCACAGTACCCAATCCACACGGCCCGTGAGACTCCGTGTGGTCCGATTATGTCTGCTACCTCCGTAACCTCAGTTACTGCCAGTTTCTTCTCTGCTCACGATGCCGTAGCCACCTTATCAGTGGAGCCTGTGATGGTACAACATGTACCGCCGTCGGATTTCGCCTTCGTTTTCACGGGGCTGTTGGCTCTGGGTGAGGTGGGAGCGACTCAGCACTGGTGTCTTCTGATTGTGTGTCTTCCAGTGTTCTGAAAGTTGTTCTTGGAGAAAATATCCCACAAAGTTGTGCTTTTCTTTAGGAAAAGTAAACATTCAAAGATTTAGAAGTGTGAATGAAATATAATTTAGTGGCAGTTGATATTTTGGTCTAATTATCGTGGGACTTTTCTAGATAGGTGAATTCACCTAGGGTACTTTACATGGAATGAAATTTAGAAAAAAACACTTTTCATAGACCCCAGTTCTTAGGACTAGATCTATTGTATAAAATACTGTAAATTTATTGTACCTTTTAAGGGTGTACTAGTTTGTCCTTGCAATATAATCTTACTTTGGACAAGCTTCGATTGAAATAAATATGTATTCATCTGGAGGTGGAAATTATACTATTATTAATAATTCAGAAGAGTTTTCAATTAAGCATTAACAACAGCTTTGCCCTCGGCTGTGATCTGACGGCTTGAGCTCATAATACTATTGCATTATTTTTCTCAAAGAAGATGAAGTTAAACCCCAGATAACCAGAATGCAACCGTGTCAACGCTTTAACCAACATATGCTCCGTTTGCCCGTCTCTCTTAGGAGAAAGAGATTTATGACGGTGAAATATAGCAAGGGTTTCAATTTTTTGGTGTCCTTTCCCAGGCATATTCTGGGCCCAGTGTTCTGTGACAACATCATCACAGTTTACTACATAAAAAATTCTGATTCAAAAATATGATCTTGTACCACTTGAAAACCTTTTATTATCAAAGACATGAAATTATGTTCATTACATGGAAATAAGGGCTAATTACTGCACTTCCTGAAGACCCCAGTGAGAACTGCAGAAAGGCTTCCTTCCGTTGGGTAGGAGATGAGTTGGATGGCCTGCGCTGTCCCTGCTGACTCTGACCGCCCCCCCACACCCCGCCCTTGATCCCCACCTGAAGGCTTGGACCATACACAGAGATCCAGAAACTCAGTTTATTAAAACACCGTATTCAGCCTAGGAGTCTGACTAATAATACATTTAGTGCGTGCGCTTTTGGTCAGAGGAATCTTTAACTTTCAGTGATGGTAGGCATGAGATTGAGTCTTTTTTATTTCCTGGAGCAGTTGTGGATGCTTCCACATTGCAAGTAAATAGAATGGTTTCCTCAGGCTCCCAGGGGTGTTGAAAGCACTTGTATTACTTGGCATACTTCCTTTGTTTTGAGTGTGTGTATATGTAAAAAACAATAAATGTGGCGCTCCTCTGAGAGATTTTTATCTATGTGTATTTTTTTATTTTATTCATTTATTTATCTGCTAGGGATTGTATTTGCATCCAACATTCTTCAAAGTAGAGCAGTATCACTCAGTACTTCGTGGACAACCCTCTTTTTTTTTTTTTTTTTTTAAATGAAAAGGCACTTTCCCACCTCAGACGCTAATTATTAAAACCACATGATCTGCCAGACAAACATGACTCAGTGGTGGTGTTTGAGCATCGAATCAAAGAGCAAATATTGATGCAACACACACGCACATGAACATGACACCATCTGGGGCTCTGTACACGGTTTGTGCGGGAAGACAGAGCGCGTCTCTGCCTTTAAATGCTTCCAGATCTAATTAATAGAAGACTGGGAAGAAAAAGCAGGAAGGATGTAACCATAGCCCTTGAACCAATTTTCACAGTTGCTAGCGTAGCAGAATCATCCTTCATTCATTCACCGAGTATTTGCTGAGTGCTCTGCTGCCCATCAAGAGGTGTGCCGCGGGCTGGGATGAACGGGGGGGTGGGACACAATCCTGGTCCGCTAGGGGCTTACAGATGGGGTCGACTGTCTTTGACCATGAGGTGAAACAGATCACCTTCAGTGATTTCGAAATGAGTGAAGTAATTATATAGATTACTTCTGAGTCAATTGCCTGGAAGGTTTAATATCTGATGACTGCAGGAGGCGACTCGTTATCCCTAGTAGCCGGTGGGCTTGCCGGTAGGTCTCTACATTGGAGCAACACTCTGTGTGTGCGTAAATAAGGGAGGCAGTTTGGGAAGAGAGAGTCCTACTGGGTTTGGGAGTTCTGTATATTTCCAATTCCATTTCCAGCCTGGGTCTCTTCTTGGAGATGACGTAATGTATTTACAGCATAATTATCGATGTTTGAGTCCATAGTTCTGGTTTTAAGTTTGATTTTGAAACGTAATCAGCTGCTCAAAAGTAGGCAAGTAACATAAACACCTTGTTCCTCCAGGACATATCTACAGAGAAAAAACAGTAAGAAGCTCTGAACTATCCACTTCATGTGCTATTTGAGGGTTCAAACGAGACAAAAGGAGTTTAACTGTTATATTCTGCAGGTATTTGTCATTGTTAGCATTGTGTGTTGGGGGAGGATTGATCCTTGTTAAACACCCTCCCCAGCATGGCTTCTAGTTTTTGAAGATCACTGAGCCTGCACGCCAGGGGTGTGTGGTGGTTTGTGGACCTAACAGTAGTGGGGTGGAAACGGAAGGGCCCCGTCTCATGCCTTCGAGATCGATCGTTGGTAAAGGGAAGCGAATGGGTCAGCTGACGATTCCAGGCCTTCAAATTTTCTTTGCAAACCAGGCTTTGACTTTCACAATATGAAAGAATCACAGAGAAGCAGACTATATGCATGTTTTCTGTTTCATGTCACTGAGTAAATTTCCAAGCTATCAGGGAGAAATGTTGTTGGCTCTCTACTGTCCCCCACTTATTTATTCAAACACCACTGGAATGGAAGTGCGACGCAGACTGGCATCTTCGTGTAGTTCGTTCGCTGCTGTGACCCCAGTGCCTCGAGCAATGCCTAGTGATAATAGGTGTTCAATGGGTTTCCTTAAATTGAGCCTCTATTGAGGGCTGGTTGTGTTTTATTAAGGCACTCTGTAAGACATTTGGAAATACTGAGAAAGCAAACCCAGAGTCAGTGACCTTAGGGGGCTTATCATCTAGCAAGGAGAAAGAACAATAAATAGAAAATGATAATTTGTAACAAGTGCTCCAAGGAGTTGGGTGAAGATAGTGAGCAGGAAGACTTCACGGAGGTAGTGGCGATAATTACATTTCATACAATGTGTTCTTCTTCAACAGTGGGAGGCCAGGAGCGGGCTCAGCAACCTAGACACACAGTAAAAGGGGTCTTGTCTGTAGAGTTTTAAAGCAGCAAAACTGACTGGAAGTCTGTCTTTGTTTTATTACTATGTAGGGGGCAATTCTAAAGTAAGACTGTGATAAAATATTCCTCCCCACCGGGTGGTTTCAGGCCGGCCCCCTCCCATCCCCATACACCCCTGAGTGTGCCTCAGCTTCTCTGGGTGAAGTTTGTCCCTGTGAGACACTTGAGCTTCAGAGACAATTGTCTCCCTGAGAGTAGAGCCTTCAGGCTTGGTAATGATAATTTCACACATGTGTTCTATAAAAAATTAAAAATTAAAAAAGCCTTAACTCTGAATACACATATAATTCAAGACAATGCACTACAAAAGAAAATATGTTTTCTATAACTCTCAGGAGTCTAGGAAAACCTTTTTTCCCCCCTCGTTCATTCAAAGCAACATGGTCTTTTAAAAAAACCTGCTTCATCTTAAGAATTCATACTTTCATACCATCACACTTCTATTATCAAAAAATGACCTTTCATTTGTTGAAAAATAAATAATTTTTATCAAAAATTGATCTTGGCATTCCACCATGTTGTTTTCAATGTTCTATTTTAATCTACCAGTTGGTTATGGTTATATGCTGGGTTTATTATTATTATTATTTAGACTGAACAAAGTAACCCCTCTCTGTGTGAGCTGTCTGCCTCCCAAATTCAGTACTCCGTGATCATTGTTCTCTGTTGAATTTTTATCAATATTTTGCCATAGTTTGGATGATGTTCGTTTTTATGGGCTAATAAGGATCCGTTACCTCACTCTGCTTTTTTGGGCATGTAGAATGAGTTAGGAAATTAGTCTCGATCTCTAACACAAGCAAACAAAACATCAGTTTAAGAATGCTCTGAATTCCCTAGGAGAGATTTTTGTTCCTCGAGGCAATCACTTTTCAAATGGTACCTAATGCTGTGTGGATAGTCATACCCACCAAGGCAGCTTCTTTCCGCCGCAGGATCTACCCCATTGATTTTTGTAGAGTAAATCACAATGGCCTGTTAACATTCCATTATGCTGAGCATAGCGCTAATAGGAGAATGGGCGTGAGGTCAGAGGTCAGAAGTAGACTTCAGAAAGTACTATTCAAAAGCATGAAATGGAAAATATTTACCGAGGCCAGTGAGTGAAGCGAAGACTTTAAGGGAAGGACACAAAACGGCACCACTTTCTAGTCAGTGAGAGATCAACGGCAAATTCAACCTATTCTAACCTAATTTACACTTCACCAAAAACTTAGCTGAACTGGCATACGCACACATCTTTTGAGCTTCCTCTACATTTCTCTTATTAGGGATTTCAACTCTTTCACTTAATTAATTGATTTAGAAAATGCAGGAAACTTCTTTGAATTTTGTACTCTCATTTAATGCTTTTATATTGGGGTGAGGCCCACTGAGGGCAGAAATGGTGGTGGAGGCATAATAGTTGGGGACCAGTGGCAGCATCCTTGTGCAAATTGCTTCAAGAGAGTTTGAGTTTGCTGTGAGATCGTGAGACATGTCAGGGCTCTGAGAACTCCGGGGTAAGTCAGTGGGGACATTTTTCTACTGCTTTAGCTATTGTCTGTAGCCTGTGTTGGGCCCTTAACTGGCCATGGAATGAAGGGACAAATTGTCTGGGAAGTTTTCTCAATAAAAACTGGCAGAGCATATAAGTGAAAGCAGTTTTGAATGTGAGGATTTTGTTATAATTCAGTTTATTATGTTCCAGATATTGTGCTAGGCATTGAGAGCTGTAAGAGAAGTAGAATAGAATCTTTGCCTTCAAGCTACTACTCTGGTCGACCTGTATCCCAAAGGCTCTAGAACCTGTTAAAGCCTCAGAAGAACCCTGTGGGTATGTTAGATTAGTTTAAGGTAAATCTTTCTTAACTATTCACGTAGTTACCTGTTAGCCATTGTTTGGAGAGAACCGGGGCAGAGCACATGATAAGGAAGGAGTGGTCAGACATGTAGGAGGATTACCAGGAGAAACCCGTGTCCAGAAAACTGAGGGAAGAGATCATTTCCAGCATATCACTTGTCACTGAAAATCCAAGTAAGATACCCGTAAACTCACAAAACTGAGTAGCGGAGACGTGGAGATAGTTGGCAACCTTCAAGAGAAAGCTGGCTGGCGGAGGGCTGGGGAGGGAAGTTAGGGAGTAGAGGCAGCGTCTTATCAGAAGAGGCTTAAGAAAGAGAAGGTGTGGGAGGTAAAGGATGTGACCTAAGAACCAGACACCGTTAATACCATCAATTTGTAATAGTGATTTTGGACCAGTTATTTAATCACCCCGGGCCTCAGTTTCCTTGTCTATAAAACAAAGGCTGATACAAGTTCCTACTCGGGAGAATCCCATGAGTTAATGACAATATACTAAGTATATTCCCATCAGATCAATGTCTTGAGAGAGAGAGTGAAAATGCAGTAGTAATTTAGAAGAGAGAGCAGTTACTACAGAGTATGGACTAGTCATACAGGGATGAACAAAAGTAGGCTTACAGTGGTTCCTGTGGAAAATAACACAATAATCAATAAATAATAATACAAGATAAACTGTTCTGTACTCACAACTGTAAACCTGCTGTTGCCTACGACTGTATTTTTTGCTTTGTATTTTGGGCTGTGGTGAAAAGATAAAATTTACCGTCTTAGTTATTTCTAAGTGTACAGATCAGTAGTACTAAGTGTATTCACGTAATTGTGCAATGAATATCCATGACTTTTTCATCTTGCAAAACCAAAACTCTGGACCCATTAAATAGTATTCATTTCCCTTACCCCCAGCTTCTGGCAGCCACCGTCTTATTTTGTGGTTCTGAGAGTTTCATTGTTCCAGATACTTCACATGGGTGGAATCATACAGTATTTGTCTTTTTGTTACTGGCTTACTTCACTTATTTCAAAATCCTTTAGAGGGCTGAATAATATTCCATTGTATGGATATACCACTTATTATTTATCAGTTTATCTGTTGATGACTATTTGTGTTGATTTTACCTCTTGGCTATTGTGAATGATGTTGCTTTGAACGTGGATATATTGATGCCTCTTTAAAAAACAACAACAAGCCATGTTCACTCTTCTTCTCTGCTGTGTGTGCGACTCCTGGCTGTCCAAGGCCATGTTCAGGAATGGACCATGCAGGGGAGATGGACTGGCTGTCAGGGGAGACTCAGAAGACCGCTGATGGAAGGAAGGAGCGCTCAGAGACAGAAAGGCATTTTTCCTTTGGACCTCACGCAGTCTGATTCCTGAGTGCTGTGCTTGTATTATTTTCCAGTAGAGAAGGGAAGGGCCCATCTGCAATTCCTCTTTTAAACTTCAGTTGCTAGAGAACCTCAAGTGTGTCTCCCAGTGTGGTGGGCTATAAAAACATTTTTGTTTTCTGCACAATTTATTTTTCTTGTGTTGTGAACAATGAT
This sequence comes from Micronycteris hirsuta, assembly GCA_004026765.1. Taxonomy (NCBI): domain Eukaryota; kingdom Metazoa; phylum Chordata; class Mammalia; order Chiroptera; family Phyllostomidae; genus Micronycteris; species Micronycteris hirsuta. The sequence continues at coordinate 37,832 of PVJI01004424.1, read as the reverse complement.
GATAAAATATTTTCTAGAAAGGCAAACCTGTAAATAGGTGAACTGTTGGCTGGTGAACATTAGCCTGCAGGCCTAGAGGACATTCCAGGGTTCTTGCTGCGAGCTAATGGTAAAGTTTGTGTTTCTCTACCAGCTGGGGTTGGACATCACAGCCCCCATGGTGCCTGGTCCCTTCCTGGTGTTCTCCCACCTCTGTGCTGTTGGTCTTACTCTTTTCCCCCCACTAAGTAATGGCATGCGAAGAGGGAAAATTGATGCTGTGTATTATTGATGTCTGTACTGAAGTTGTGTGGCTGTTTTAAACCTGTAGGGGAAGAAACTGTATGTATCCTGACGGTCTCCAGAGAAGGGACTGATCAAAGGCAGACCCCTATTAGCAAGACTTGTTGTTCAAGGAAATGCTTCAGACCAGAACGTAGCTCATCTGCCAAGCAGTGTAGTAATCCCAGAGACTATAGTCATATCAGAACAACTCTTCAGTTTTGTCAAAGTTTTATGAACAAATTACCTTAGATTTTTCTTAAGTGACTGATGTTAGAAAAGTTAATGCAGAGCTGTGAAGGGATCAGGCTGTCATTTTGGGGTGAAAAGAAAAAAAGGAAAGGGGAAAATTAGAAAAAAATTAAACATCATCCCTTTTTAATGGCCATAATGGATGTGTCACATTCCCTAGCTAGATGTTAGCTTTATGACCTGCTGGCTCCCCATTCCCCTCCCCAGGCTCGTATAATTTTAATATCAAACGGTTAAATGCTATTTGGACACATTGTAGGATCTAGGCCTGCTTCGGGTGGAACGTATGCTCAACCTCATCTTCCAGTTCCGATCGGATGTCATTTGCCTCAAGAAGCTCACATTTTTAATTTTTTGGTAGGCTTTGAGATGTTGGTCTGCAACCAACATTGAAGTGACTTTTTCAGAATAGTAACTGTGAGAAACACCAGATCCTGGGGGATGGAAAGAGCTTGGGCACAGAATCGGTAGACCAGGAATTTTTCCGTGCTCAAATGTCTCTGTGCTCTCTGAGTAAATGAGCAACACTTTTCCGCAGTGGAAATGCTTTTGGTGGATAGAATTTTAAAAAGACTGTGCCTGCCCTCACTTACATAGGCAATTTTAATTCTTAGTCTTGGAATTTTATGAAAGAATGGGAGAAAAGAAAGCAAGAGCACAGAGCAAGTAGGAAGAAGGAGGTATCCGTGGTAACAGGGAACACGTCGGCGGGCGCTCAGGTCATGGGGAGAGAGAAGGGCAGGGTTCCAAGCAAGACAAGAAGCAAGGCGTTGCTCTCGCCTTCTCCAGCCGATATGGCGTTACCTGACGGACAGTGCAGATTATGAAAAAATAAATTTTGAGATACCTCTGCCACAGGAAGCTAAGTTTCAACATTTGTTTTACTTCAAAATGGACCAAAATTCGTTTGTTCTGTAGGTTTTCCATGGATTTATTCTATTTCCTCAGTCCTTCCACTGCTTTGGGTCACCCATTCCACACTAAGTTGTAAGCTTTTCTCTCCAAATAAAAGGTTTCTTCACTCCCCACTCCTACTGTGGTTTATCTGTCCAACTGATGCCACTCTTTGGGTCTGGTTACTAGGTCCCAATATTAAGCAAAGTTATGCTAAGGAGTTAACAGATAGACATTTTTCCAAGGGGACTTGATGCTTGGGACACAGCCCTGGTGGAGCTTGGGGGATTCTGACAAGCGGCTTAGGAAGAGATTGTGTTGAGTAGTAGGGCCTCTTGGTGCTCCTGAAATCTTACAGGTGCATGCTTAGCTAAATCTGTAGCCCTGGCCATATTTAGTATATTTTCGGGCTGTAAGATGCACCAGACCATAAGACACATCTAGGTTTTAGAGGAGGAAAATAGGAAAAAAAAATTTGAAGCAAAAAATGTGGTAAAATATTTAATAACATAAATAACATGATATTTCACCAATGTAAATATAAACAGAACTCAACAGCTACATTCGGACTGTAAGACGCACCCCCATTTTCCTCCAAAATTTGGGGGGGAGAAGTGCATCTTATAGTCTGAAAAAATATGGTAAATACACTCAATGTAGTAAGAATGTTTTTAAAAATGCAGTCTTCTATTACTCTACCATATTGTATATTAGAGCTGGAAAAGTCCAACACTGCTCTCATTCTAAAGATTTTTTTCATGAATTGATATATGTATGACTCATTGCCATTTCTTGGGGTGAGAAAAAAATAGGTAGAGGAAAAACGAAAAAACCCTGAGATGAGCTTCTCTCTACCAGGCAGCCTGCACCGCCCCACGGAGGAATGAGGCCGGCTGTGTGTGTGGGTTCTCGCGGCATTGTTCACGTTGCTGGCCTTTAGTGGGAGCCACGTACCTGAAGTGCCTGGTTTTTGAGTAGCCTTTGTGACCATTCATTGAAACACGCTGGTAATATATCTAGCTTTTAGAAAAAGAAAGGATAAATGAAAAGGTCATTAAACTTATTAGAAAATGATTGTTTGCTTTTGACATTTTCTGCAGAAAAATCAAGACAAGTCTTAGTTTTCTTCATCAAGTACTTGTTGTCCCCACCCAGTTGGTCAGGTTCTTTTTAGGCATCGAGTTAGTGTAAGTCAGCAATTGGACAACAACACATGTTCAGCCATCTTACTGGTGTCAAGCTTAGCAAATTGGCAAATATACGAATGCACCAAATGCATAAACAAGTTTATATGAGGCAAGCATTCCAAATGAGGACAGCAGCTGCCGGCTGACCCTTAAGAATAGAAATGCCTTTCCTGATCTTCTGATCAGTTACTACCCCAGGTTGGGAAGTCTCAGCTCTGAGATTTATAGATTCAGGGCTCTGGGATGAGAAGTTGCCTCGTTCAGCCCCAAGAGCTTCTTGTTATCCAACCAAAGATATAGAGATACTTCTACTTCCCTTTATAATTTAAAAAAAATATATATTTTTAATCCTCACCGAGGACATTTTTTTCATTGCTTTTAGAGAGGAAAGAAGGGAGAGAGAGAAACATGATGGTCGCCTCTCATTTGCACCAGGCCTGGGGATCATATGTGCCTGGATTGGCTGAGGGACCCACAGCTCCAACCAGCTGAGCCTCATCTCCCGGGGTATTGCCCTGTGTAATTCTTGAGTCATTCGCAACATCAGTGGTGGGCTCAGAAAAGCTTTTTTTTTCTTTTTGGACATTGATCCAAAGTACTCATCAGTAAACCATGAAAATTTTCAGAAGAGGTTCCCTTCAGCTAGTAAATTCTTCATATTGGTGACTGGAGCATAAAAGTCTTAGATTTGCACTTGTTTTTCAGTCTGGGTTTAATTGAACCTGAGCAACACCTTCAGGGTAATGGGAAAAGTCCATTTTCTCCTCTGCTCCTCCATAACAACAATTTTTTTTGTATCTGTACAGTTTTTCTCTAATCCCTCTCTTCTAAAATTCTTCTTTAAAATGTTGATGTTACAAAGACGGTTTTCATGTTTTGAGGGTTGTTAGTGTGTGATTGAAATTGAATATCTGTGGCTATTATTCAGTACCAAACTTGGTGTGGGAAACATTTGCTGGTAATCAATTAAAGCAGCTTCAGACATTCCTTACAATGGGCAAAATATGAAAACAACCTAAGTGTCCATTAACAGATGAATGGATAAAAAACAATGGTATGTATACGTGTGTGTACACACACACGCGCGTGCACACAGTGGAATACTACTCAGCCACAAAAAGATGAAACCTTGCCATTTGCAACAGCACGGATGGACCTTGGTATTGCACTAGAATTAGGTTAGAGAATGACAAATACTGTGTGATTTCACTCATATTTAGGGAAAAAAACAAATGAACAAACAAAAGCAAACTCATAGATGCAGACCACAGCTCAGTGGTTATGAGGGGAAGAGAGTAGAGAGTGTGCAAAATCGGTAAGTGGGGTGAGAGATGGGTGGCGGACGCACCCAAGACCATTGGCGGTGAGCATGTTGTAGTGTGTGCAGTCTATGTAGTTGTAGTGTGTGTCAAATTATAATGTCTTACACCTGAAACTTGTATGATGTTCTAAACCAGGGTTACCTCCACAGAGAAGAGCTCTATGTGTTGCTACAAAGAATCAAGTGGAAGGTGGAAGACGCTACTGATCTAGTTGGTCCTGTAACTGCTTTTGGTCAAAAGAAATGGGTAAACCACTTGATTCAGGAATCTTCTTTTCTTTGATTCCATAGTGTCAGGAGAATATATCCATGGATATTTTATTTATGTGGAGAAACAAAACCTAAATCTCAAACCACCACTTACGAAACCCACAAGCTCCGGGGCTGCCATTTTGGTTGCGGACTCTGAACCCCTTTCTGGTTGTGCTCTGTGTGGCAGATGAATGTGTTCAACGGGGGCGCATTTTAAAGGCAAATGGATTTACAGATCTAATTTAGTGATATTTTGCTGAATGCAGTCCTTGCTCTACATGTCTTTGTATATTTTACTATTTTAACAGTATTTAGTTATCTATTAGCCTACTTCAGACAGACCTAATAATTTAGTGATTATTTCAAACATACATAATAGCTCAATATATGGGTCTGATTATGATATTAGCCATTTTTGGTTAACTTTAGTACTATTTTTAACTGTGCGTATGAATCAGTGTATATTTAACAAGTGAGCTGACTAAATGCCATTAAATGAGTTGTCCTTATTTTGGCTTACACCCTGCCCAAACTTTAAGTTTTCATATTGAAATCCAGCATTTAAGTACTACTTTTAAATCTCAGCCTTTTAATTTTGGATACCAAATATGGCAGATTTATTCAGGTGGCCAACTAGACTTTTTCTGACCTTGAATGTGGTTTACTGGCATTACATTTAAAAAAAGAGAGAGAGAGAGAGTCGGTATTTGCCATTTTAGGATAGCATAAGCCCATGAGATTTTCCAGAGATCATTTTTAAAGTCTGACTTGCAGCTGCCGAACATCTACATTTTTAGCTAAAAGGCATCTTCCTTGCATTCGGGTCTAAGTGCCCCTGGAATGCAGTGCAGGGATGGTTTGCTGTGGGTTAATCTTTGGACACTTCATAGCTGACAGGCACCGGCATCTGTGGTTTGTACTGCATTGTTCTTCAGGTCCACAAATAACATTCTCCTCAATCTGGGGATAGTTAGGGCAATGTTTGCTAAGATTGGTTTTCTTTTCCATTTGCACAGTTTTAAAGCTGGAGGTAAAACATAACACAAGTGTGGTTAAAAAAATCTGTCATTCAAAAAGTAACTCATGGCACCAGTAAGGTTGAAGTAGTAATACCAGGAACTCATGTTTTGAGTGGGGATGTTCATCACGATGTTTTCCTTTTGCTTAGTAACATTGTGTTTGTGTGCTTTAACATGGGAGCCAGGTGTTAGTTCACCTGCACTTACCAAGGAAAGTGTATTTTTATATGCATATGCATAAAGGCTAAGGCATTATTAGTGTTTTCCACAGCACAACCAAAATGGCAAAGGAGACACTTTTGTTTTGATATTTTAATATAATTTTAATAGAGCCTGGACCAGAGAGTCATTTGAAAGTTGAACAGACCACAGTTCATTTATACACAGTCAAAGAGCTTTGGACCCTCAAGATTGGATATATGATCTTATTATAAATGCCTTTGAAACCAATAAGAAATAAAACAGCCTTAAAAGTGTGGTAGCATTGAGTTCATTCTTTTAACAAATTTATTTTCAATTACTTTATTTTTTAAAAAACGCACCACATTGTTTTTTATTTAAAAAATGCTTTCATTCCGTGTATATTTCCCCACTGTCCAAAATACATCATTGTTTTTTATGTTTTTTTTTTTGCAAAAAAATCTCTATGCTCAGTCATTTCCGAGCCTAACCCTTGAGGCGGCCATCTTGCTGAAAAGCAGCCCAAGCAGCAGCCCTGCGTCAGCCGGGGCTGGCTCTTGCTGACGGGCTGTCGTAGTGCCTTTCTTTGCCCGACACGGGCTTTAGTCCTAAATTTTTTAATGAAATAAAATTAAGGTCAGAGAATTAAATATAAAAAGTGTACCTTGCAGACAGAGCACTCATTAGCATCTGCTCATCAATTTCAAATCTAGGAGCTGGGAAGCCATTGTAGCGCTACATTGATGTAGAGCTGGTAACAAATTTGATGAAACTCTGGCACTTGTGAAGGGCAGCTGATAATAATGGTGCAAACTCAACAAAAGGTTCAGTAAAATCTGTAGGAGATGTTTTCTCTCATTTGGCCTCATTCTGTTGGCTGTTGGCTTCTGCTTGGCAGGACGGAGGCATGGTGCTTATCTCCCCAGCTAGAGTGAGTTTAATGTGCTTTAAGTATTGAGTATGCACTGCTGTGACTGACTCTCCGTGACAACGTGGCAAAACAGAAACATGGAAGCAATGTAGTTGTGTATTGCTAGGAAAACTCACCCAAACATAATACAATTCATGTAAACCTGAAAACAATTTGCATTGTTTTGCCTTTTTAAAATATTTTATTTATTTATTTTTAGAGAGAGGGGAAGGGAAGGAAAGAGAGAGAGACATCAATGTGTGGTTGTCTCTCGAGTGCCCCCTACTGGGGACCTGGCCCATAACCCAGGCATGTGCCCTGAGTGGGAATCGAACTGGTGACCCTTTAGTTCACAGGTTGACACTCAATCCACTGAGCCACACCAACCAGGCCTGCATTTTTTTTTTTAATCAAAATAAAAGAAGGCCCTTTGACTATTGAAAGACCTCTTTTCCTCTTTTTCCTTTAAGATGCAATAAATCAGTGGGCCCATAATCTGAGATAATGGGGTAACCTCAAATATTTTCCTTTAGGATTGATGGTATATTTTGATTCTTAACCACTTCTATGTAAAGTTAAATGAGATCTTTTATATAATTAGGCAACATCTTAAAACATATGATTGGTCATGTTTCTGCCCTGCCAAGTTAAGAGAAGAAAGTCAGCCTAACAATGGGGCAAATTCCACTAATTACAGTCATGCCCAAGTGGGTTAACATGATATAGATGTTGGTTTTAATTTTTAATAGAGCTTAGAAAGGGTAATGAGTCCTGAAATGCTCTGTTTAGAAAGCTATACCCTATAAAAGTTGCCTTTAACACAGCTGATGAGCCGTGGCTGGTGTGGCTCAGTTGGTTGGAGCGTCGTCCTGTGGACCAAAAAGCCATGGGTTTGATTCCTAGTCAGGGCACGTATGAGAAGGCAATGTCTTCAATACAGATGTTTCCTTTCCCTCTCTCTCCTCCCTCTCTCTCTCCTCTCTCTGTGTCTCCCCCCGCCCCTTGCTCTCTCTTCCTCCCTCCCTCCTTCCTTCTCTTCCCTTCTCTCCAAAAGCAATGAAAAAATGTCCTCACATGAGGATTAAAAAAATTAACACGGCTGATGACTCTTAATTAGATTATAGGCTTGCTGTTGTGGTGCCTACTTGAGAAAGAACAACACTGCGGTGCCCATGTATTATTATTTTTAATGTATTAAGATACCTTTCTTTGGTAATGGCATTTCTGAATACCTGTCTTTCTGCTCTGTTTCAGGTGTGAATCATGATGACAGTGAAAGACGGTGATGTACTGCTTTGGGGGGCATGCGTGTGTATGATTAAGGGATGGAAGTGCAGGACTCCAAGATTTACTTCCTTCCTGTTCCAGCGAGGATGGCCAAGGAGAGTGAGTAATGGGGTAATTTATAACACCGCAGGCCCTTCGTCAAGAGACCTCTAGTCAAAACAGGAAGATGAAACTCAGATTTCAGCTGGGAGAATACAACTTTTGATACTCTCTGGGCACTTCTTTGCCAGCAGTAGTCTTTAGAATTTTTGTTTTACTTTTTCGAGGAGGTTTCCATGAAAAAGGTTAGCGTATCAATATTGGTTAAATTACGTAGGTACTTGTTAACTTTTATCTCTATTTCTTCCATGCCTTTTATTTCTTGACAGTGTTATGTTGTTGGGACATCGAAGAAATTTCATGGTCTAATTAGAGAACTCAGGTTCTTTTGGTAAGGTTAATGTATTGCCAAGGGTGAGGAGTGTAATGACAAGTTCAGCACCTTTTTTTTTTGCTGGAGGGAGCTTATCAAAAACTACTACTCTATGATTTTATATGAACTTCATTCCAATTTTGAGGTGGCGAAATGGGTAGTTGGGTGGATGTGGATAAAGAGTTTTTCCACCAACTCTGTAGGGTGTAGGGTGGGTGTGTGTTTCAGACAAAAGGGTTTAACTGGCTGTGGAGAGAGTTTTATCTGGAGATATATATTGCAAGCAAACATGGGAAGAGTTGAGTGGAGCATTGGGTAATGTTCAAATGGTTTGTTTCATCACCAGTGGCTCTAGATATAGGCTTCTGTGACTTTATTTTCATGTTTTTTAAAAATGCCAGATATAGCATTTAGGACAAAAGTCGTTCTAACATTCAGATGTATCATTGCTTTAGACTTGCTTACTGCTCAGACAGAGATTTCAGGCACTAATTAACGTGATGGGATCTTCTGACGTCATATTGTTGGTGACGTTAGGTTTATGAAAAGTGAATGCCACAAGGGATATTTTAAAAATACTCGTTTTTATCTTTCACTGTGGAATGTCTTAGCAGTTGGCAGTAGACTTCTTATATTAGAGATCATTAAGATAAAATGGGAAGAGTTCCAAGATCTTCCTTTTCTCCCTTCTGCTCTAGGTGACTAAAACGTTCCCATAAATAATGGGTGCCCTTTTGAACTGACCTTCAGGTTCATGTGATGTAAATATTGATGGCCTTGACATTTCTTGGCATGCACATAGTTCAGGAGACACAATATCTCCAGATAACTCAAAGCAGGTGGGTGAGTGGGTAGTAGCCATGGTCTCTCCCCAATCACCATCGTTCAGAGGGGCCCACGCCATCATCTTATTTCTGCGCTTTGGACTGGGAGGATGTCAAAAGCAAAATCATCTTCTAGTTCTTATCCTCCGATACGCATTTATAGCCAAACCTGTCTGGATTGGGCCCGTGTTAATCTGGCCCACAAGATGTTTTATAGGAGAAATAAAATGTAAGTGACTTGTGTTTTCCCCTTTAAAATGGAGGACTTCAGTACCACCGTCAGGATGTTGCATAGACAGCGAATGGTGTGGGCTCTGGAGCCAGAGTTGCTGGGCTTTGTAGCAACGTTACATTAGGCAAATAATTTCACCCGTCTCAGCCTTTGTTTTCTCATCTATAAAATGGAGGATAATAATTTATTAGAATTAAATAAGAGCTATCTATCCAGTTGTGGCGAGCACTTTAGCAAAGATTTAAATGTTAGTCCTTAATAAACTTTCAGGTATTCTGTGCCTGTAGAGACTAACCTACAAAGCGTAAGACCTACAGCTTAAGAAAATCTTTTATCCATTTGGACGTCCACACTCCTGGAGTATACATATATTCAGTTACATGAAAAGCATATATTGGGAAAAAGAGTGACTATACACTGACTTTGCCAAAATGGTTAAACAAGTTTTATTTTGCTACGGGTTTTTAAGTAATTTTTCTGGCTTTATGGGCATGCGAATATTAGAATACTTGCTCCATTGTGTTGTCAAGCATTATTAGTGGCCTTAATTTATACAGCTATTGTGCTGCAGTTGTAGTTGGGGAACTACCCCCTGTGGCGATTATTATGGCGCTTGAGAGGGTGGAATTACTGTGTTCTGTTCTGAGTATTTTTTTTCCGCTAAGAAGCAAGGGCACTATGAGATGCTACTTACCCATCTGTCTGTGGGAGCATTTGTATGTGTATTACCTGAGCACTTAGGCACCACGGAGAGAGGGGGTTTAAAATGGGGAATAAAGTGAAACTATTGCAACTAAAATAACATGATGGATGTTACAGAAGCCTCTTTTTAAAGAATACCTAAACGGTTCCTAAAAGCAGATCTGACAGCCGGTTGCAGCGCCGTTCACTGTCGTCTTTAGGAAACCAAGCCCAGCCCACAAGGCTGAAACTAGAGTGCAACTCTGGACGTTTTCCAGGGAAGTCAAGCAGCGCAAGCTTCTAGTTCTCAAATTCAAGGGGGAAAAATCCAATTTACAAAGTAACTGCTCCCATTGATTGTGAGCTGTTAACATTTGAGTGGATCCTGAAACAGTAACTGATTAAAGTCTTCAATGCTATGTGATTATAATTGTGGCCTTCCCTGTCCTGACCTTCTGAATTCTTCTGAATGTGTGTGTTTACTCATGTGGCATTCACTAAAGGAGGAGGAGAGAGCAGAGTGGGTTTTTCCTAGAGAGAACCACTAGAAAGATGTCGAATTCGAATGAAATATTATTTATTGATTATCTATGTGTTCTAGCACCCAATGCATGGCCCCGTCCCTTAAAAACATGCCATTTGCCTACTTCTCCTTTTCCAAATTCTGCCAGATACAAAACGTACTCTGCACTGGTAGAGAGGGAAGATTCGAGGTGCCCTTCACACCACGGGGCTCCTGGCCAGCTTTCTCCTTTGTGTTCCTGAGCACTCACCCTCTTTCATTCCACTTCGGGGGTAATAAGATGGTATCCCCCGCTCCCATATTCGGTTGTCTTAATTTTTTCCCTAGGCAGTTCCCACCCCCAAGAGCATGTATTTCTGCAGGATTCTTTTACTCATATGAGAAGAGTGGGGTCTGGCCTCCCATAATTCTCTATTTCTCTGCACACCTGGAAGCCTGTGGTCTAATGACGTTAGGAGAGTTATGGGGCGATGGGGCTGCAGAGACGGCTTTCATTTTACAGTCGCAGACACTGAGGCCCAGAGAGGTGAAGGAAGTTCAAGACCCTTAGCCAGCAAATGTCAGCACGGCGCCCCAAATCAGTGCACTCTTCTGGCTCTTTCACTGAGGCCTGCTGGCGGGGGCAGGGAGGTTAGGGTCCTGGGTAGTGTTGTGCTTAATGGATTGAAGGGGAGTTACTGAGGAGTGGATGAAACAGGGTTCATTGGAGATTGTGTTAAAGGGGTAGGTACCCTTTGGTCAGGAAGGGCGAATCTTCTTTCTCCAGTATAAGAGACAAGGAAGAGACTAAGAGCATGAGGAAGCTCGGATATTTTTCAGTAGTGGTTTACCGTCTATTGCAACCATGGAACAATGACTGTTGATTCATCACCAGGTAAATTAGGGCAATGAAGTCAGGGGAATTTCTGGTTCTACCTTGTTGCCTCCTCTGGTCCCTGTTAGCTTTTGTTTTGCTAAAAGGAAAAGCAAGGGAAATGCTTTCCAGATCTGATAACTGCAGAGATCTCTCGTGAAACCTCTGGCTCCCTCCCAGGATGAGGTCACACTGTCTGCTATCAGTTGGGTTCATGTCAGCGTGTCAACCAGAAAGCAAGGTGTGTTGCATGATTCCTTTCTGGCCATGTATCAGGAGTGGCTCTTTGGTCAGCTGTGTACTTTCTATAATCATAATCATTCAGAAGCGTGTGTGTGTGTCTTTTTATCCGCAATGGATAGTTTTGAATTCATGTGGAAAACATTATTTTTAATTGTAGATGGTACTATGGCTTTCGCCTTATCTGTGCTCACTCATACTCTTCCATTCAAACTTGCCTGGGCAAGTCCGGAAGTCCCATGTCCTGGTTTCCTGGAGCCGCTTTTCACCATGGTGTAAAGAACCTCTGGGAAAGACCTTGTTCACTGGGAAGACTTTGTAGTAGTGGACAAGCAGCCATGCTGGTGCCTCGTAGGATCAAAACAATAAGTCTGTGTTAAAAATACATATATATATATATATATATATGTATATATATATATCTGGGAATAATGTTCATGATAATAACTAATGGTTATTGGCGCTTACTGTGTGCCATGCGCCATTTTAAGTGCCTTACATACTTCGCCGCAACGCTTTGGAGTTTGTGCTATTGTTGACTTGTTTCACAGGCAAGGAAATCAGGAACAGAAGTGAGCAGACAGGATTCTTGTACATTCTGGAGGAGCTTATGGCGGAGTTGGAAAATTAATGCTTTAATGATTCATTCAACAAGCTGAATGCCTACTACATATAAGCTGAGTTATACAAATTTATGGACCTCCTATGCTTTTCCAAATGTGCTTGCAATCAAATGGAAGAATGTTTATGTAAACCAAACTTCAAAATGTGCTAATAGAGGGGAGGAGGATTCCAAGGAGAGCATGCTGACAATCACTTGGATTACCTTCCAGTTGAACTCCTTCTGGAATCACTTAGAAACCTAGGGCCCTTTGACTGTGTGAAAAGTGAAAGCAGAAACTCAGGAAAAGTCCTTCACCAAAATCTGCGTGCCACATTGAGTATGTGAACTGACACCACAAATGCTGTTAGGAATTGTGTTGGCAGCAATAACATTAAGTAACTGTGATAGGTGACATTGTTGGTGTCTCAGCAGCTAAATTAGTACCTTGGGCATTAGTACCTGTGACCTTGGTTCTCATTGGCAGACATCACTGGATGGGGCTGAGCAGAAGAGGAGGAGAGTGGCAGATACCGTGTGATAGAGAAGACAGTGTTCGTGAGCTCGTCAGTCAGCTAGCTCCTGGGACGTCCGTGACATTTACTTATGCTGGTGTGGATACATGGATAGGACAGAAGAGTGTTGGCAGTTGTAGAGAAAGAAAATCCCTAGTAACAAATCTTTACTGCAGTTTCGGGTGTGCTTTGGGGACATGAATTCCGTAAAGTGCCATTTAGAAGGTGTTTGTTCTGGCTGCATCACTGCGACCCAGTTCTCTGTTTTGAAATGGCGATAGTAATAGAATTTACCTTATTGGGTTGGTATAATGTTTAAGTAAGTTAATATAAGCAAAGCGCAAATAGTGATACCTATAAACTGTTGTCTAAGTGATGAAGGAGTAACAGCAATTCATCCTTGAGACTCAGCATCATCAGGCATATACCACTCCGCTGGAATCTAGAGGAGGTTTTTCCCAAAAGGCGGTGTACAATCTGATGAAGGAGATACGATGCACACAATTGTAAAGGTAATTAACTCTGCGTATCAAGTTTTTATCTGTTCATACCTGTCCAGCCCAAGATTTCCTTTGGCTAGATGTTTTTATGCATCCTTGTTCTTTGCCACACCAGACGACCCAGGGGACCCAGGCCACTCTATGTCTTAGTGTGTCTGCATAAGCCATTCCTGTCAGCCTAGGATTCCTTTCTGCTTTTATCTGCCTGTTGAACGGACATCCTCCCTGCAAAGTCTTTCTTTTCTGCCCCAGCCCCTCGTCAGCTTTCATGGCATTGCCTTTGTGCCTTGTACATGCCCATTTGAAAGTGGTTTTACCCGTGCATTCCTCCATTAGGTGGTGAACTCCCTAGGAGAAATTTATGGAAATGTTCATATTTCAGAGTCTATGTAGTTCGACTCATTGAATTAACGAATGATAATTTTTCTGATTTCACTGTAAACTCTTTGAGACTGTATGTATCTGCTAATTTTTCTGAGCCTTAGTTTCCTCTCCTATAAAATGGGTAACTTATAAGCACCAGGAACAGTGGTTAGCTCATGATAAGCACTAAGTGTTGGCCATTGGTAGGAACATAATTGTCAGATATGTTTTCAACACAGACTTTGTGTTTTGATTATAATTTTATTCTTCCTGATTTATATGTCTTAATCTTCCTTATTTATGACAGGACTCTTCCTCTACTACTCTCAGACTTAGTTCCCTGGGGCCATTTACCTCCCACTAAAAAGCAAATGAAGCTAATCTCCTTGGCTTGAAATCAATTCCATCTAGACTAGAGAGGGTATGCTAATTACCTTTGCTAAGTGCTTTTTGGCCAAAGGTGTAAAAGCCTGATTCTGTTTGGAGAAAAAAATTGAAATTTCTGTCTTACAATTTGTGATCATAGAATTTGCATTTTGAAAGGCAGTATTATCTCAACTTTAGTGATATTATTCACAGTGGACTGAGCATAATTTTTGTTGGCTCCTGTGGTTGAAAGAATTGCAACAAGTCATAGATTTCTGCAACATGGTATTTAATTTCACCACATTCAATGTGATTTCTATAAAAATAAGGCAAAAAAATTTTGCCCTATATCGGTAGCATGATTTTGTGGACGTTTAAGGCGAGTCATTTCTAAGCGTTAAGACTTTTAAAGACGGGTACTTAGGCTGTCAGCGTGCCTCAGTTTCTTCATCAATGAGTCTAAGCAGGCCACCTGCAAACCCCCCTGGAGTGTTTGGATGAATGGCTCTGGACTTGTAAAGTGCTTTGAATTTCTTGGATGAAAGGATCTCTGTAAGCACAAGTCTTACGAAGGTATTATATGTGGGCTTTGTAAACGGCCGCACAGCCTGTTTTGCAAGAACACTAATGCACTTCTGGGTTTAGAGTTGTAAAAGATGTACGTTCAGGAGCCTCAGGCTGCATCCTGTGAGGTTACTGAGGCATGTGTCGCTGCTTGCTTACCTCTAGCATAGATTCCCTCTCCACTGCAGGTAGCTACACGCCTGCATGTGTGGAACGACCATTTGGACTTACAATTGCCTGCATTTGGCTCCTATGGTATTAGAAGGGAAAAAAAGCCCAGGATGTTAGGAGAGAGGATGGGCTGTGTGTTCTTGGACCCACCCGCAGCCTCACTTCCTAGGAGCCTCTGGGCTGCTGTTATAGTCATGACAGGAGAGAGCACACACAATAGTGCTTTGAAGCTGAAGAGTTGGAGGGGAGGGTTTGCTCTGGGGACTGGCGCTGAGATGGTGGAGAACTGGATTTGAGTTCTGGCTCTTCCAGTTGCTGTCTTTATGTCCTTACACAAGTTGGAAACTGACCCTCAGTGTCTCTTACATTGATTTGTATTTACTGTAGTGCCCAGGGCTAGAATGCTAGTGCAGGTCCACGTACTGTGCATGTAAATATTTACAAGTTATAAATCAAACTGAAAAAATGGTTAAAATGTGTTCAGGAATTATTCTACTCTGACAAAAATCACACCCTCATAACACCCTTGGAGGCCAGGTTTGAATTTGGAGTTTCCGAGTTGTTCATAGGGCTCCATGCCTCACCAGGTAGCATGAGCGGAGGCACGGACCTGATGTGCATGCTTGTGACGTGAGTCCATGTGTCTGTGCTTGAGTCACACCTCATCCTGTGGGCCTCAGGTTAGCTTATTAAAAGTGGTGCCACCTTGCCCCAATAGGCCAAGATTGTGGGTTTAATCCCTCGTCAGGGCACATGCAAGAATCAACCAATGAATGCATAAATAAGTGGAACCGCAAATCGATGTTTCTGTCTTTCTCAAATCAATAAGTAAATATTTTTTGAAAAGTTTACAAAGACGGGGCCACCATTGTGAGAATATCTGGGGAAAACCTGCACAAGCCCTGCTGGTGAGCTTGGGCTGTTTGAACAGGGAAGTTCAGGGTGTTGGGGTCTGGCACGTGAACCAGAAGGGGATTTGGGGCTCCTGCCAAGCATGGCCTCGTGGCCAGGGGCTGCTGGGCTTCCCAGTGCACGCCTGCTGCCTGGGACTGAGGACGGCACTGCACACAGGACTGGAATCAGCATTCGTTGCAAAATGCATGTGATTGGCCATTTCTAAATTGTTCAGATTGCATATATGAAAAGACATTTTTTCTAGCAGAAAAGTTTCATTCTTCAGTTCAGTCCTAATCATTCCCACGTTCAGCAGTAATGAGAGTGAGAGTGTTCTCTGCAGATGGGATGATGCATTGTATTACTTTTATCTCCCAAACCTAGCACAGTACTGTCTTTTCACTTAGCATTGAGTTTTCTCATTTGATAACACCAATTAAATAAATATTGGCTGCCTTTTTCCCCTAAGCATTATCCTAGGTATGTTGGTAATAGTATAAGCAGACAAACATCTTATCTTCGAAGAACTGATGCTTTAATAGGAGGAAACGTACAGTAAAAAGGATAAATATGTAAAGTGTGTAGTCTACTTAAAGATGGCTTGTTCTCTGTTCATTAATGTACATTTATGAATTGATATATATGTGCCCACACCAAGAACTAGACACTCTGCCTCCACCAGAGATATGGATTAGAAAAGAAGTGTCGCAAAAAACAAGGGTGTGGTGTTAATTAGTGTGAAATACTCCTGCCCTTTAGAACTGATGTCCTGGAATTCTTTCTTTTTCATTTCAATTCACATTTATTCATTCTATATTGCATATTAGGGATTTTCCTAGGCTCTGTGAGAGGTTAAACATGATGAGACTTTAATCTTTAGGTATTTATAAGCTATTGGAGGTAACGTATAAAAATGTGAGAGCGGTTCTTGGTGTACAATGAGCACTTGAATGTCAACAATTGTTACGTACCTGCCTAGGTCCCTGTCCTCTTTGCTTTCTACTCTGTCTCCTTCAGTAGGGTAGGGAGAAATCCTGCCCGAACCAAGTCACAGTGGGTGTGTACCGAAAGAATTCTTTTCATCGCCCTGGAATGCTGTCCTTGGGATTCCGTCGACATGTCTCCATGGGGACTCATCCATCAGGAGGGCTGCAGTGTAATTATCTTAGCTGCTGGGAAGCCACTGAAAAGCACTTGCTGAATCTGGGTGTAAATTCATTGTGAAATTTAACAAAGCTAAAGTCCCCACCTTCTTTCCCTTTCTTTCCTTCAGCTTGAATTGCATTTTAAAAGTCTTCCTGTTAGGATAAATATATGTTATTTGACCTGCTGGTGAAGGGCCTGTCCTTCCTGGGTTGGGACATGGAAATACTTTCCAGAAGCAAAGAGGATGCCGTGGCTGTTTACACCTCTTTGTGGGGACAGTCATACTGTCGTTCTAGGTTTTGATAATTAAAAATAAAACAGCTAGAAAGAAAAGTGTAACAGAGTGTGGCAAGCCTTCATTTTGACCATCAGGAGCTTCTCATACAGCTGATGAAAGAAAGGGCCAGGCAACCGTGGTTGTGTATTCGTCATGATGACCCACCCACTCTGATCTGTCCCTGTGAACGGGATGCTTCTGTCATCGTTGCTGTGATGTTTATGCAGATGGAAGTTAATTTCTGCATAAGAGCTTCAAGGAGTGGAGAACATTCTCTGTTAAGGAAGAATTTCAGAAGGTTGTTTTAGTAGACCGAGTAGAAAGAAAATCGCTAAATCTAATTTTGTGATTTTTCTTATAAAAAGTGAATGAGATTTTTAAAAATCTAAAGCAGTACATTGTGGGGAGGTCCATATTTTATCCTTCAGGAGAGCCTCCATTTCCACACAACTTTTTTTTTTTTTTTTTTTTTTTTGAAGCTGTTGTGCTGCTTGCAGTTCTAAATAGTCGTGTGATCCGGGTCCTTTCCGTAAAAGGAATGTGCTGGATTTTGATATCTGCGGTTTCTTTTAGATTTAATGTTCAGTGATTAAATAAAATAAAAATGACATAGTGTTTCATTACCTGGCCATGTATTCTAATCATTCAAGAGCCTTTCAAAAAAATTGTAATTCACATGGCCATAGGCCCTGTCTGCCAATATACTGATATACTGATTTCTTAAGTGGGGTCTTGGATATTTATTTTTTTTATGAGAAAATATTTTTATTTTTATTATATTTTCCATTACCTTTTATCCCTCCATACCCTTGAGATACGTATTTTTTTAATAAAAGTTCCTTACAGAATATTCTGATGTACACAAGAATTAAGAATGCCCAGTTTGCTCTCAGTGATTCTAAACTGGGGAGGGTAGTATGAGTCCTTGACAATTTAGGAAAGCTGTGGAATTTTTCTAGAGAAGATTTTATAGGGTGTAAATATATTTTTAAAGCTCTAATTTTAGGGTGCCTATGTACCTCCTATATTTAACGAATCTTGAATTAAGAGTCTAGATCCAGAAGTTGCTTCTAGGATTATGTTTTCATGAACTTCTACTAACCAATTATACAATGCCAGATATGATGGGCTTACATGACCACTGAAGAGTCTGATAGGAAATTCCATTGAGAGCCAGAGACACAGACATTTATGTTGTAACTAGGGAATCGTGGAAATAGGGGAATTAATTTTTTTCTGTCTGTGTGTGTGTGTGTGTGTGTATGCGTGTGTTTTTTCCTTTGGCCTTATTTACTGAGATCTGACCTTTCTGATAGGTTCCATGACTTCTTTGGAATGCAAAGTTGGGGATACTAATATTTGCCACCAGGCGATGTTTACTTAGTGATGTGGGAACCTAGGACATTAGTCGACTGCATGTGTGATTATTAACAGGACCCAGGAAAACGCTACCAGAAATAATGGTACCTTTGTTATCACAGTGATTTTTTTTTTTTTTGCCAGTGAGTGGCACTGAAGGAAAAGTGATATTTGTTATCAAATCAGGCAGGGAATTTACAAATGATAACGAGTTAGAGAGGCTGCATTCTTTCTAGTATCTCACTCTTGTATTCACAAATATCTTTCTCCCGTGGAAAGATAAAAACAGCTGACGAGGACCACAAATACCTCTGTCTTCCTCGTCTGTGGACAGCCTTGACTTTCTTCTGTTCTTATTTTAAAATGGTGCTTACTATATTATGTGCTGATAGTTTTAGGAGGGCAGAGAAGAAAGAGTAAATACATCAGTGAAATTTCCCAAGAAGTAAAGACTGTGGCCTTTTAATGGGCAGAAATATATCCTTCTGTGGTCGTGGCGTTCGTGATGGTGGAGATGGCATCGCCCAACCCTGCCAACATACAGCATCTTATAGCTTTGTGCACAGGAGCAGATGTGAATTGGATTGGTTAAGAGTAAGCATTAAAACAAGCAAAAAACCCCAAACCTCACTTTTCAGTGTTCTCTAATCCGATTTCTACTTTTTCCTGTTGATCTTGCTTTCATGATTCATGCCGTGGTGCAGCTGTTGCTGGCCTCAGTCTTTATAACCTGACAGGGTTGGGTTCAGTGTTGACGGAAACGGAATGGTTAAGAAGAATTTAACTTATTTATTTTGACAGTGTTTAAATGATGTTTTATGGCACCCTCTGAACTATAGTATGCTTTGTAGTGCGGGTATTTCCATGTATATTCTAGGCTTAGCTTTTGCAATGCTAGAATTGGAAACACAAATTGCTATCTCGCCATCCAGAGTGGAAAGTGTCATTTCTGCAGGTCATTAGAAGTCTGTAGATTGGTCCAGGCGAGGGTGCAATGGGCTGGGACTGCTTGTCTGCAGGCCCAGCTTCCTATTACACTGCAGTTGACCCCAAGCTAGCAACTGACACGACATCATCTTGGGTGTTGCTGGCACACACTCTTTTTTTTTTTTTTTTTTTTTAGTAGATCTGCACTAAATTATTTTCCCTTTCAGAACACAAAAGAGAGAATTTTGACTTGCTTTGCATACTTCATAGATATGTCTGGTTGTTTCTGATGAGTGAAGTATTGTCTCTGTTGAAACAATATACATTTCAATCAACTTTGTTACCAAGCCGTCTGAAAAAACCTTTAGGGCAAGTCCTGAAAGCCCCCCGAAGCAACTCCTCAGCCCCTGAAAGACAGGCCTAACCAGATACCAGGAGTTCATGTTTCTGTCTTTTCAGAGATTTCTCTAGTGATAATGAGACACGTCACAGAATATTAAAACGTTTTATTTAGAACTGAATATTAAATAAATATTTAACATTTAAATATTTAATATTTATTTAGAATATTAAAACATTTTGCGTAGGAGAAGTGAGCAAAATGCCCCAGGTATGGCTTTCCCACCCTGAGCGTGTCTGTCTGTCCCGGGATCACTGCGCGTCAGGACGAACAACGCTCAGGCCGGTCGGGCGTCTGGGCTCCCGAACCTTGTGTTCTTTTCCATCTCCTGGCCCCTCGGAGTCTTTTACAATGTTTTGCTATCAAACATTTCTGCTAAGAAGACTATTAATAATTCAAATTTCAGATGCTTTAGTTGCATATTTTTCTGGATTCTGGCAGTGTGATTGAACACTTTTCTAGAGCCTTGGCCAGGTGCCTCTTGTGCCTTTTATCGGCATTTGAATAGCTAAAATTTGGCAGACTCTTCCCATACTCACCTTCTTCACCCCTGCCAACAGTTTTGTATACTTAGAGGTAAGCTAGTTGGACTTCGATGCCCCAAAAGAATCGTAAGCAAGGAACCCTGCATTTTGCTTGGATTTTGTAATTCCAGATCCCTTTCTACTTCTGACTCTTCAGCTGCTTTCTCACAGATATTGAAAGCAATGTGATTTCTTGCTACAGTATTTATTTCTGAAATAGTAGATGGTACTGTATTGTATCCTTACACCACCTGTTCCAAGAGGAGTTAATAGCCTATTTGTGGCATACAGATATATCCACAAGGAAAAAAAAGAAAGAAAGAAAGAAAGAGAGAAAGAGAGAAAGAGAGCAGAGCGGGGGAGAGTCTGTGGTGGCAGCATAGAGGAGAGGAGTGCTCAGTATGAGTGAGGTTTTAGGGGTTGGATTACAACTTTAAGAACATACAATATACAGATGGTGTGTTATAGCATTGTGCCCCTAAAAGCCTCTAAATTTTATTAACCACTGTCACCCCAATAAATTCAGCTTAAAAGAAGGAACTTCAGTAGAAGAGTATCTGCTGACTTTGGCGTCCGTTGCGTCAGCCATTGGCATCCTGCCCAGGCTGGGGTGGGCAGCAGGCAGGCCTGTTCCTCATTCCCCCGCAGAAGTGGAGTTCACTGTGGATGGGAGAACATTGCATGATTATTGGCTTTTTTGATGGTCATTTTGGAACAGTGATTTACAAACGTTATGTATACTAAAAGTTTAAATCTGTTTTCAATCAGTCCTCTTTTGCTGAGGAAACATTTATATAATACGATAACAATGATAAGAATATACTTTCCATGTTTGATCTCATCTATCCCCAGAGACTTCACCAACTCATATAGATCACTGATTTTTCCTCTTGTATTTTCTATCTTTAGAATGTGTCCAGTATAGAGATTTACCCCTGACTCCTTTGCACTCAACTTGCTCACTAAGTGTTTTCAGTTTTATCTGCTAAATATGCCTGGGCTCTGTCCTCCCCTCTCTATTTCCGTGACGACTGTGCTGGTTCAGTCTCATCATTTCTTGCCAGACAATGGCAGTAGAGGCTCCCCATCTCCAGAGTTAAATTTCTATAAGAAATTTCTTTTGTTAAAAGATTTTATTTTATTTTTTTTTTAGGGAGGGGAAGGGAGACAGAAAGAGAGGGAGAGAAACATCAATGTGTGGTTGCCTCTCATGCATCCCCTACTGGGGACCTGGCCCACAACCCAAGCATGTGTCCTAGACTGGGAATGGAACCAGCAACCCTTTGATTTTCAGGCTGACACTCAACCGCTGAGCCACACCAGCCAGGGCTCTATAAGAAATTTCTGATCACTTCTCCTCCCTGCCTCAAATCCTCCAGGGCATGCAAGAGCCTTCCAAACTGACCTTTCTAAGTCCTTCTCCCACCTTTTCCTTCTTCCTCCTATGTTTCAAGTGTCCTAAGTTCTAGTAGTCTTATTAAGAAATAATGTTCTTTCATATCCTGTCTGTGCTTGGACTCATCCTTCTCTTGGTTCCTCTCCTCCTCGCTTCTTCCTGGAATCTCCTATGTACTCAAAACTGTAGCCCAAATGTCTTCTCTGTGAAGCCTCTGTCAACATCCCTTTGTCTTTGGCCCCTTTGTTATGGTGAATGTCATGTTAAGTTATAATTGTTTGTTTATATGTCTGTCTCCCCACTGAACTGGCTATTTCTCAAGAGCAATGACTATGTAATGTTTGGCACTCATATAGTCAATAAATATTTGTTGAATGAATGTAAGCTGATAGAGGCTATGTATGGGTGCTGAACTTATATTTCTTTTCATGTGGATCATTGTGAAAATGTGTATTTTGCCCTGGCTGGTGTGGCTCAGTGGATTGAGCACTGGCTTGTGAACCAAAGCGTTGCTGGTTCAATTCCCAGTCAGGGCACATGCCTGGGTTGTGGGCCAGGTCCCCAGTGGGGGGCACATGAGAGGCAACCGATTGATATCTCTCTCACACATTGATGTTTCTCTTCCTCCCTTTCTCCCTCCCTTCCTCTCTCTCTAAAATTAATAAATAAAATCTTTAAGAAATACATATTTTATACTATTAATAATACACTAGTTTTTGGCACATTTTCCTTTTGCCTTTAAAATAACTACATTGACAACTATTGGAGATAAGAATATAATTTGAAATTAGAAAATTCATAAATGCTGGCATGCTACACTTAAAATATACCATAACCAACTCCTTCTTCATTTAACAGAATACCCTCTGCCCTTATTAAGTCAAATTTTATTTCCTCTAGATTCAAATTCTCTTAAGTGTGTCAAGTGTCTACAAGTCATTCACATTTCAGGTACTGAGATCCTTTCAGTGACAGAGTGTCTGAACTTATTTGTGGGTAAAAGGACACTGGACAAACTGGATTAGATCAAGATGTATAGAATCTCAACATTGATTTAATTATGTTTTATAACAAGGAATCTTAAATGACTTGCTGTTAATAACAAATTGCTAGATGATGAGGGGAAAGCTAGGATGAAAGAGATCCTATTGACAATATTAATAATTTCTTACTGACTTACGAGCTACTAATTAAGGAATACTCCTTTATTTGGTATGGGCTTACAGTTTCAGAGTATGGCTCACATGGTTTCTTAATGCTCCGTACCAATACTGGCAGTGGTGTCGCAGGTGTGGACTAGGTCTAACTTGTGATTTTCTAATGACTGAGTAATTCTAGAGACTTACTTCACTTTCTCTTGATTTTTTTTTCTGTTTTTTCTGTGTGTTTTTTTTTTGTGTGTGTGTGTGTTAATATAATCATACAAATATTCGTTTATACAGTAAGGAAAAACCTCATTTTCATCTCCTCCCAGGCCCCACGAGGCCCCAGCAAGGAAAACCGCCCCCCCAGCTTGCTTACTATTCACCCCTGTGGGGAGGGCAGGCAGCCACTGCTGTGCCTGCCTTCACCCAAGGTCACAAAGAAAAGGCAAGGCAGGGCGGGGTGGGGGACTGCAGGCTTTTCTGAGTCTTGGCAACCCCACCATCCTCTCCTGTGGGGGCTCAGATTGAATTTGGGGAGCTGTTTATACTCATGCCCATTTCCCACCTTGGCCACCCTCAAGCCACACCAGCTCTCTTGCTTAGGTTCTGTCTAGGTTGGAAGTGCCTTTGATGGGTTTCAGGTTACAACCAGTCCTTACAGAGGGAAAGAGGTCTGTTTCTTGCGGAAGAATGCTCTGAATTCAATTGTCCCCATGACTGAAAAAAAAAAAAAGAATAAAAGGCATGCATGTGCACATACATGTACATAGACGGGCTCTTCCCAAGTTAGACCCCTCTGCCTCCCACACTGGACTCAGGCCCCTAAGGATGGCCCCTACCTCCCTCACCTTGTAGGGCCAACACTGGTGGTCCTGGCCACAGACAGCTGCTGTTCGGTGAAGAAGAGCAGAGACTACTGGGCCTGAGAGGGTAGCCTGTACCACCCCAGTAGCAGGGGAGGGAGGGCTCTAGGCATTGCTCAGCACTCACATCAGTGAGTGGAGGTGGAATGAATGGTACAGCTAACCGCTGGTCCAGGGAAGCCATGGACTCCTGCCCTACTCCATGGCTTGCGCTTGCTCTGGCCCTCTGCAAGGATGTGTACAGAAATAGTTTGTTTTCGGGAGGGAAGCCAGCGTGATTGGGACAGTTACTTTGCCAGGTCAGGGTGCCTACAAGCAAGAGCAGCAGGGGGTCTCTGCTGAACAGTGAAAGGCAGCCCCTCCTGGGAAATGGTGAAGGGACACCTTGCATGGGGGAGTATGGAAAGCCCCCACGGTCCTGCCAGGGGCAGCTGCAGAGGTGCCGCTTTGAGAGCTATCAAATGAAAGGAGTGTGAGCAGGGGCGGGCTCCAGGGTGGTGGTGTCCTAGGAAGCTGGCACCAACAGTAGCAGCAATCTGGGCCTAACAGGGCCCTCAGCCAAAAATCTATGGCGACCCCCTGACCTGGGCACCTGACAGGGACTCCCCGCTGCTCTGCTCAGGGATGGGGCACTGTGTGTGTGCATAACAAGTGGGTGCCCTTGTGTGAGCCCTGGTCCAGCCCCAGACCTAGCTGTACTGCCCTGCTCAGCAGGCTGGCTCCATTCTCCCTCGGGGCTTCTCCGGTGGACCAATATATATCCCCCCTTTTATTTTGGGGGAGGTGGGAAGGCAGAGGGTTAATTCATACAAATTTATGTCCCACAATCAAGCTTTTAAAAAAGTCTCAGAAGAGGATGAGGAGGAACAAACAGCACACATTTTTTGAACTCACACACCCAAACAGAGACAGGCAGACAGACCCTCACCTGCACCCCGGTGTACGACCCCTTGCGGCCACTCATCACCTGGCCTCCCTCCTTGACTCACACCCGCAGCGGGGTTGGGGTGTGGTAACAGGCAGGCAACTGTGCGTTAGGGCCTAGATCCGTATCCCCGGCTTTCAAACCAACCAACAACATTCTCTCCTGAATTTTAATGTACAGTAGTCGTGATTAGAGATAATTTTAAGAAATTTAAATATTATAAAAATACATATAAATGAACTAGTTTAAGAGTATATATATTGAATTTTAATTTCCAAATATTTGGAGATAATTCTTATTGATTTCTAGTTTAATTGCATCATAATCTGAGAATACACATAGTATGATTGCAATCTTTTAAAATTAATTGGGCTTTTTTATGGCCTAGGCTATGGTCTCTCATTGGATATTTAATTTACTCTCAAAGAATGTGTGTTTTGCTGGTGTTGGGAGGAGTGTTTTCTCTGTGTCAACTAGGTCCAGTTGCTTGACATGTTACTCATTCTTTGCCATCCTTGATTTTCCAGCTTGACCTAGTACTGACCGGGGGAAGTATTGATGTCTCCAACTATAGTTCCAAGTGTATCTACTACTTTTGTATTTGTTAGCTTTGCTTTGTGTATTTTGAGTTCTGTTTTTAGGTGCATATACATGTAGGATTGTTGTCTTCTTGGTGAATCAGTTCTTTTATTATTCTGTGGTATTTCATCTTTATCTTGGGTAATTTTCTTTGTTCTGAAATCTACTTTGTCTAATATTGATATAATTATTCACTCCATTTTTCTTTTCTTAAAAAAGCTTTTTAAGATAATTGCAGATTCACATGCAGTTGTAGGAGTAAACTCTACCTAATTTCTCTTGATGGTAACATTTTACAGACTATAATACATTTATCACAACCAGGAAATTGACATTGGTACGTATCACTGATCTTACTTAGATTTCTTCAGTTTTATATGTTACCTGTGTGTATGTTTAGTTAAGTGCAATTTTATGACGTCAAGGAAGACACAAACCAGCATCCTTCATGCTGCCTGTTTATAACCTCACTTCTTCCCCTTCCCCAAGTCCTAGCCCCTAGGAACGACTAATTTCTTTTCTATTGCTAAAACCCCCACTTCAAGAATGTTACATAAAGGGAGTCATATAACATAACTTTTTGGAATCTCAGCTTTTTCCCCCCCTCACTCAGCATAATTCCCTGGAGATTCATTCAGCTTCTTGTTTATATCAACAGTGTGTTTAGTTTTACTGCTGAGTAGTGTTCCAGCGTTTAACTCTGTAAGAGACTCTGCATTGTTTAGCATTTTCCATGGTGGCTCTATTATTTTATGTTCCTACTGGCAACATACGAATGATCCATTTTCTCTATATTCTTTCCAGAATTTGATGTTGTCTCTCTCTATATTTTTTTAAAGATTTTATTTATTTTTAGAGAGAGGGGAAGGGAGGGAGAAAGAGAGCGAGAGAAACATCACTTTTCTAGAGACACATCTATTGGTTGCCTCCTGCATGCCCCCAACCAGGGTCGTGGCCTGCAACCCAGGCATGTGCCCTGACTGGGGAATTGAACCACCCACCTTTTAGTTTGTGGCACAATGTCCCACCCACTGAGCCACACCACTCAGGACTGATGTTGTCACTATGTTTTACCTTAACCATTGTGATAAGTGTTGATTATCTCATTGTGGTTTTAATTTGGATATCCCTGATGGCTAAAGATAGTGAAGATCTTTGCATGTACTTATTTGCTATTTGCATATCCTCTTCAGTGAAATGTCTCTTCATGTATTTTGCCTATTATTTAATTGGTCTTTGCTTTTCTAGCTTTTTGGTTTGCATTATATATTTTTATCCTTTTACTTTTAATCTACCTATTTAAATATATTTGAAGTGAATCTCTCATAGATAGCATAGAGTTAAGCCATTTTTAAGGTCCAGTCTGACAATCTCTGTTTTTAATTGTGTTTAGACCCTGTACATTTAATATAATATTGATATATTTGCATTTAAGTTTACCATTCCATTATTTCTTTTTTGTTTGGTTCCTATCTTTAAATTTTTTTTTTTAACTTCACTGTTATGTGTTGGGTTATTTGAACATTTTTAGTGTTCATGTTAATTAATTGTAATTTTGACCGTATATTTTTTTGTGTAGCTTTTTATAGTGGTCGCTCCATGGATTACAAAAATATGTATTTAATTTTTTAACATATACTTATCACTTCATTGGAACGTAGAACCCTTACTCTGTAGGTCCCGTTACACTTCCTCCTTGAGGGCCCTGTTGTCTTATGCGTTACATCCACATGCATTGAAAATCCCATCAGGTACGTTTGGCTTTCAGCCATCAAGTGCATTTTAAACTGCTCAAGAAGAGAATAGTCTACTATATTTATTCAGATATTTACCATTTCTGTTGTTTTTCCTTTGCTCTCGCTATTCGCTTTGTTCTAGTATCATTTTCATTATGAAGGAAATTACCTTTAGTAATTCTTTTAGAGCAGGTCTGCTATGAATTTTTAAAGTTTCCCTCCATGTGAGAGTATCTTGATTTTACTTTTATTACTGATAGATGTGTTTACTGGATATAAAAATCTGAGATTATAGTTGTTTTACTTAAACATTTTTGTGTTCCTTTTTTCTAGCTTGGATAAGTTGTGTGAGGTATCTACAGCTATTCTAATGTTATTTCCCTATTGTAACCTATCATTTTATTCTGGCAACTTGCAACGGTTTTTTGTGTGTGTGTTTTAAAAAATTGTGGTAAAACACACATGACATAAATCTACCATTTTAAGTGTTCGGTTCGGTGGCGTTAGTTACAGCCACAGTGTTGTGCAGCCGCGTCCTTATTCCAGAACTCTTTCAACCCCCCCCCCCCCCCCCC